>CANUEP010044799.1:0-14220 GCA_947857235.1 Jatropha podagrica | reverse complement strand
TATATATATATATTTACCTTGGATGGACAATGGTATAATGAGATTGATTTGATCTTAAAAATTTTTAGAAGTGCTTGCTGATGATTTGAGTAAAATTGGAGTTGAGGTTTGGGGGCTAATATTGGAAGTGTATTTAATTTTCTTTGTGTGGCAAGTGAATTTTTAAAAGGAACTCTTGCGAAAATTTGTAATTTACCTTCATAATTTTATTTTTCCGTAAGATCATCCCTAAAACCTTTTTCGAATATTTTAAATTACGTGTTTCACATTGAAATTTAATCACTTCTAATATACATTATGGAGTTAATGAGTAGAATAGGACGGTGTTTCGACACCGAATGTGGCATACGTTGTCTGGTTCTCTGGGATCAGGTGATGGGTGTTACATTGGTTGCCCGTGGATTTATGTTGTGGTTTGATGTCTATATATTTGTTTTTGATAATAGTAATAGTTCCATTTATAGAGGAATGTTGTTGAAATTTTATTAATTATGAATGAGCTGGTAATGAATTAGTGTTTAATATTTGATTAATGAAATGGGATAAAAAGTACACTTGTAAATAATATTAATTACCATAAAATTATATGCAGTTATTATATTAAACACAATGAAGGAATGGTTATTTGAATATCTGTATTAAATATGGAAAATGACCTTTAGGATAAATATGTTATGATTAAATATGAGTTATAAAAGTTTAGTATAATTCTAAGCCAAGCAATTACTGTGGTTGTGAAAATGTTAAAGAAAGAATGAGATTTGTAAGAAATGTTATGAAATAAGAAAGAAAATAAGTTTTGGACTCAATACACTTGGTGTGAATATGTTGTATGATCTGATTTATTCTGTAAGATTGGCTTGCTCGACTTGAATGCCATTTTTATATGATATAAGCTATGATCATATGCTAGGCTCTCGATGCCTTATGTGTGGCCGGACACGCTCAATATGTATAAGCAAGCTTGAATGCCTTTATGATATGGTTGGCAACCTAAGGCCATTATGTATATAAGTTTATGAAATCTTATCTGCTTCATTTTCTTCTAGGTGTATCTAAGTCCCTTATGAAAATTATCTTTTTAAGATAAGGAAATTAAGTTATTAAGTTATGATGTATGATTTAGTTTATTTATGTTCTAATTGTAAGAATATGTAGTTATGGTAGTAAGTGAATTATAAAATGTGTTAATAGGGTATTTAAATTTAAAATGTATGCCTGATTATGAATTCGATAAATAAATATCAAAGGTAATATATACATATATAAGATGCTATATTGCGAACTTAAATGTTTTTAAGATATAAGTTTTCAAATATATTAGGTGATATGGTTCAGACACCATAAATTAATGTATATATAAGCAGCACTGAGTTTTATACTTAGCGCGTTTAGTTTCTCACACGTAGGTTGAAGTTAGTGTGGACTGTTATGATTCAGAACACCAATATGAACATTAGAGAAGAGGAGAATGTATCAGTTAACTTGAGCATGAAGGTACTATGAGATTGGCATGTGGTATAGAGATCTTATTTTAAGGAAATGTATTTTAAGTTAGATGGTATTTATGTACCTAAAGTGAACTTGTTAATTATCATTTTAATTTTATGATAAATTATCAATATGGTTATTAAATATTATGATTTAAAGTTTTATATGAATATTTGAGTTTTATATTCCATCATTCGAAAGTGATGTTTTGATGCCAAATTATATTTTATGAATTCCTTAATTTATTTCTTTTAAGTTTTGTTTATAGTTTATTTAATTATTTAAATGATTTACATGTGGTAATAATACTTATGATTTTACAACTTAAGTGAAAAGATTATTACCAAAAATTTTCTAATTATTAAGTTTTCGTAATTACATTAAACACAAATGATATTTATACGTCTTGATGAATAAAGCTGTTTCTAAAATATTTGGTTATAATAGAGAAAAACAAGTTTTGAAGTCTAAATGGATTTTCTTTATATAAATAAGAATATAAATGTGTTAGGCAATCATGTGTCTCTGTGACACTCACTGTCTAGTCCTATAGGACCTGTTAGGAAGTGTTACATTTAGTGGTATGAGAGCTATTGGTTTAAGCGGTTTTGGAAAATAAGAAATTAGGAATTTTATTTGTAAATGATATGTGTAGTACTGGTATATGCCAATCAAGTCCAAGTTGAAACCTCCCTTTGACGCGGATCTGGTAAGATTTTCAAATTATTGTGATATCTTTGAAATTATGGAGGTGAACATTTTTGTTCTTTTTATTGTTATTACTAAATATATATGTTTGATTAATATTTATCCATAATTGAATTAAGTTTTATAATGTGATATTAATATGGATGATTACAATGTTGTAATATATTGATTGGTATGAATATTTTTATTAAATTAGTTAATTTTAGAATAAGATGGTATATTGAGCCAGTGAAGTAAAATATAATCTTTATGAATATAATACCTGTGTTTGTGATAAGTGTGATTGTGAATAAGTTTGGGGGCAAATGAATTATGAGGTGATTTGAAATGTATGATTGGACTAGTGAAGTGCTATAAGTTGATATAAGTTCATAGATGTGTTTTCTGTATGCTAAAATTTTATGATGCAAATGATTTCTGATATGACCTATGACATGTGAATGTATACATGAGTGCAAATTGTTATTTGTATAGACTTCTCGAAGTTATGTTAAACTGTCACATGAATTTGAAACACTTGAATATTAGAAGTGAATAACATTTTGATATGTATACGGGAAAAAGAGTGTTTTTATGTCCCGGCCAGATGTAAAACTATTATTTATTCTCTTATTTAATAGTTGTGGGGGCATTTAGGAGATATATGAAATTGTAAAGTTTTCTCAGATGAAAGGAAGAGAATAAGTACCAAAAATTTCAAAATTTTACTTCCACAATTGCTACGAACCATAGTATATGTAGATGAATTTTGGCCTGATTAACCAATATTCTTCTGCAATGCTAAGATTATATGCAAGAATGGTGCAAAATAAATTAAGATAAATAAGGATATAAAGGTGGTGATGTGTATATGAGTATGGCAAGAATTATGCAAACACAAAAATATAAGGAGTGAAAATAAAATAAAGAGTTAAAAGGAGGCAGAAAAAGAAAATTTAGAAAACTGTAATGATTAGCACAAATCATTAGTGATTGTTAGATGAAGCATAAGCTATTAACTACCATTAATCTTGAACATGTATTAAAATATATATATACATTGTTGTGTATAAGGGACAAATCTAGGGGAGTTGGGAATCAAACCAAACCAAACCAAATCAAATGCAAATGAAATAATTAATTAAATAAGAAAAGCACCTTTGATAATGAGAGAGAAACATAATAATAGAAGCACAAATATCAAAGAAATCTTTGATATTCAAAGATTATAGACAAGAAATCCTCATTGTCAAACCTGCCACAAGAAAATTTCAAACTTGGAATAGGTTATAATTAATGTGATAGTGAAATATTTGACCCAAAACATATTTTGAGTAGATAAATACTCTACTATCCGTTTGCATTTGCACAATACACTCTCATTGCTAAGCAACACACCTTTTTGAGTTCAAAACCTCCTTATTTTTTCAAATGGATTCTTCCTTTCCACACCTTGAATCTTTTGTTCCTAAGGAAGGACGAATGACCTAGCTCATGTCTTGCAAACTATTATTTCACAAATGGAAATGCAAGGGATAAATATGAATTAATTCTAAAGAAATCTATCCTCATTCTAGAAATTATTAAGAATGAGACTATTTGTGTAAAGAGTGGGTTGCTTGATTCCTTTAATTTTCAAAACTGGCATGGCCTATTAACCAAGAGTGTCTGCACATATCCACGCTTGCTAAGATTATTTTATGCCAATCTTGAATATAATCCTAATACTAATGCCCTGACATCCAACGTTAAAGGTCAAGAGATCAAGGTAGATGCAGGCATTTTGTCTCACCTCGTTGAAATTCCGAATGAGGGGTGGATTATTCAATCTTTAATAGAATGGTCAGAACAACCTTTAACTCCTCTAAGGCAAACTCAAATAGCTTTAAATGATAACTCCTTGCAAACAGCTTTTGTTCCCAAAATAAGAAAAATGCCACTTCTTTCCAATTTTATTCATCATTTATGTGTTCATAACATCTTTCAAAGAGAACTTATTAGCTATCGCCTTAGGAAGTCAGACATGTTCTTTATTTCTATGATTTTAGCAAAATAAAAGATAAATCTTCTTGACTCACTTATTTTTTTTATATGAATAAAATCCAAGAAAAATGTTTTTGTTTAACCTTTTGGTGGATTTCTAACTCCAATCATTCAACTTTATAACATTGATCCCCATAGAGAAATGTATGTCACTAGTAAGCCCTGCACCAAGTGTTATTTGGAAAAAAAAATGTGTAATGGCTTGTCTAAATTACAAACTTATGGTAGTTTTAGATAGTGTAGAAGGAACTTCCACTTCCAGAAAAAGAGGCAGAAATCTGAAGGACACACAACCTGAAGAACCAGTGCTAGATCCTATTATTGTAGCAAAAGATAAACAACCTGAAATCTGTAATATATCTTCTGCTTCTCATGATAGGAATGATTTGTATAATTTAGTACTAGAGTTAAAATCCGATTTGTCAGATTTAAGGTCTGATTATGATATGTTTAAGTTAGAAATTTCAAGTCAACTACAAAACATACAACAACAACACCTTCAGACCACTCAAACATTAACTACCATACTCAACACTCTCCAAAACTTTTTGTTCTGAGTTTATTTGTTTGAAACTATAATGTAATCGATCACAAATATGAATACACATCTATTTTCTTTATATTGTATAATGTTTTCTTTTGTAGATTATTAACTTCAAGTTTTATATTTGAGTTTTTTTTAGAGAGGTAATAGAGTGATGTGATATTACTAAAATGCATATATGAATATAGGAATTTGATGAATGTATATGGGTCCAGTAGAAAATTTGTGGAAATGAGTTTAAGAAATTATGGAAATGAGTTCATGAAATTATCAAAGGGTTGTGAAGTTGTGAATTAAATTTACAGATATTAGACCTAATGTAATTGAAGAATGATTCTAATATAAAGACTGAGATAGAAATGGTTTGTACACTGAATGTGTTATGATTATAATTATAGGGATACATGCTCTTTGTAATAAAAAGTAATATGGTGTATTACTTAGGTGTAAATTATGGAACATAAAAGATATATGCCTTGACATAATTTTTAATGGAAATGAGAAATGGGTTCTGTAAATGAAAATGAATAAATGCCCTGTGGAAAATTTTAAATTCTGCATTAATTATTGATGGATATATTAGAATGTGATTTATATAAAATATATGAGGTGATGAATATAAGAATATAAATGATTGATTTGGTAAGAAATAGATTTTGTGGATTTTTATTGTGACAACTATTGGAGTAACTTAAAGTTGGCATTTCATGTGAATTATAGAAGTAGGAAAGTTTAATTTCCTTGTAATTATATAGTTTAATATTGAAGATATTTATTGAGCCTGTAGATGTTTTTACAATATCAAATGCAGTGTTTAGATATAAATGTTAGAATACAGGAAAATGAATCTTTTTTTTAAGACAGTTAAAATATTACTATTGTAGGGATATTATATCATAATAGTGATATGAATGAATACATAGAGATGAATATTGTTCTTGATGACTAATGTAAAACAAATGAAATTGTGATTTTTATGGATTAATAAATAAAAGTAGTAAATCTCAAAATAGGGATAATGATTAAAAGAACATCTTAGAGTTTATAGATTTGTAAGAAACTTAAATGAAATGTTGCTAAGTTTACACATAGATGATTCATAAGTAAATAGAATTAGGAGAAATCTAAGTAATCATCATTAAGTAAAAAATTCAGTACTAACACTTGAAGAGGTATGTATTAATACCCTATATAATTGATTAAAAAAGGAATTGAAAATTCTATTTAATGTGAGTGCATGATGAATATATGATATATTTGGAGAATTAAAGATAGTATAGATTGATGTGTGAATTTAATTTTGATGTAAATATTTTATGCAGATAATTTTGTCAAGTAAGAATTAAAAATGAGATAGATATACAGGAAACATCAAAGATTAGGAAATACTGAAACTAGAGATTATTTGTTAAATGAATTTCGAGGATGAAATTCTTTTAAGGGGAAGAGAATTGTAACATCCCAAATTTTTGGAAAAGTTGAAATGATTTATAAGGTAATTTTCAACTTAAATTTCGTAATGTTAATGCAATTTTTTCCCCCTTATTTTTAAAAAAATTTAAGCTTGATTAATTGATGTTATCATTATTTAATAGTATTTTATTATTCAAAATGTAAGTATATATATATGATTTAATACTAGTGTTATTTATTTAATTATTTAAAGTGTGCATTTATTTGAATACACCATTATAATATATGATAGCAGTTTAAACAAATTATTTATTTCTCTCTCCCCGCTCCTCTCTCTCCTGATGCCACCATCCTCCTTCCTCTTCCCACCCTTTTTCGGCCTCCACCTGATGGGAATGAGCAGAAGACCGGTGATTTAGATGACGCTGACATCATCTCTAGCCCTTTCCTCCGCCTAAAAACCTATAGTAGTGTGGACTGCAGTCCTCTTGTGCAATGCTGCTGTCTCTTTGACAACACCATTTCTATCATTCTTCCGGTGAGATTATGCATTGCCATTGAGTTAAAATCATTCAGGTCAGCCCATAACAATACCTTATAACCTTTGATTCAGTTGTTTTAATAAATTAAGCCTATAAATAGATATTTGAAAATTGGGTAAAATTTGGGAATTTAATTAATTACGTATTAAATGGTGAAATTGATTTAGGAATCGAATTCTAAGAGAAATTTGGAATATTTTGGTGTATAGTTTGTGAGAATCCGATAAATTCAAAATTTCGACCGCCGTCTATGGTGGTTTCGGCGGCGGCGAAGCTCCGGCGAGGTATTAGAGAGGTAGAATGCTCTCTTTGACGTGGTGAGCACAACTTTATAATTAAATTTTACATTTGAAGGTTAGTGCCTATTTTATACATTAATGTAAATGCTTTCGAAGTTTAAAATAAATATAATGTTATTGAAAAATTGTGATTTTAATTGAATATATTGTGGAATTTGATAATTTGGAATTAGATAAGTAGATTGGTTTTTGAATTGAAATTAAATATAAATGGTTTATTAGTATATATGATTTATATACGTTTGATTATTTAAGCTAGATTACGATTATGAATTGTAATTATAAATTGCAATTAATGTTGATGAATGGAGGATTGTAAATACATTGTGTTGGCTACCCGTGGATATGGGCTGTGGTTTAATGTCTATATATTTATTTTTGATAAAAGTGATAGTTCCATTTATAGAGGAATGCTGTTGAAATTTTATTAATTATGAATGAGCTGGTAATGAATTAGTATAATTCTAAGCCAAGCAATTACTTTGGTGGTAAAAATGTTAAAGAAAGAATGAGATTTGTAAGAAATGTTATGAAATAAGAAAGAAAATAAGTTTTGGACTCAATACACTTAGTGCGAATATGTTGTATTATATGAATTTGATTGGGGTAAATACATATATGGTGGGAAACTATGTCTATGAGCAACATACTAATTTTAATTGGGATAAGAACTATGCTTTATATACCTTGCTGATTCTATCACCCTGTGTCATACCAGTGGATATATATATGGTTGGAATGAATTTGATATCACCATATATGTCTCACTCCTGTACTAACATACCACATGATTGAGAAAAACACTAACCACATGTATATCATACCCCCATGCATAGCATAATATATCACTATCCCATGTACCTTTGTCCCTACAATGTATTTAATGTAATCTATAACGATTATATGGATTATCCTTATCCACTCACTAATTTGACACCATACATAAGTGGCATATGTCATTTATCATACTAATAGCCAATTAGACTATTATGCATGGGTAAACTACCATATGCTACATCATATCATATGCTTATAGACTTCTATAGTGATTGAGTATGATTAATACTATATAATATCGGATAGGAGTGGGGTAGAGTTAAGCTGAGGTCAGTGATCCTATATTAGATATCATCATAATAGCGTTGCCCATAGAATGGTATGGCAAGTTGTTAACTACAGTGTAGCCATGATACATTATATCCACATGGGGACTTAGGGTGAATAAATACATATATGGTGGAAAACTATGTCCATAAGCAACATACTAATTTTGATTGGGATAAGAGCTATGCTATACATACCTTGCTGATTTTGTCACCCTGTGTTATACCAATTGGCATATATATGGTTGGAATGAATTTGCTATCATCATATATGTCTCATTCCTATTCTAACGTATCACATGATTGAGGAAAACACTAACCACATGTATATCATACCCCTATGTATAGCATAATATATTAGTTTCTCGTGTACCTTTGTACCCACAATGTATTTAATGTAATCTATAACGACTGCATGGACTATCCAAATCCACTCACTAATTTGACATCATACATAAGTGGCATATGTCATTTAGCATACTGACAGCCAATTAGACTATTGTGGATAGGTAATCTACCATATACTACATCATATCCTATGTTTATGGACTTCTATGGTAATTGACTATGATTAATAACGTATAATATCGAACAGGAGTGGGGTAGAACTAAGCTGGGATAAGTGATCCTATATTAGATGTTATTGTAATAGCCTTGGCCATCGAATTGTACGGCAAGTTGTTAACTGCAGTGTAGCCATGATATATTATATCCACGTGGTGGGTTATATGGACTTGGAGTGAATAAATACATATATGGTGGGAAACTATGTCTATAAGACCCACCGCCTAATCCTGGAGGACCAGTCAATGGATGCCACATTCGGTGCCGGAGCACCATCTTATGTGACTCACTAACTCTGAATCATATATTAGAAGTGGTTAGATTTTCATAAGGAGGCAAGTAATTTAAAAATTTTAAAATAAATTTAAGGAAAATAGTACGAAAATTTCGCAAGAATTTTCCTTAAAAGTTTACTTGCTAAACAAAGAAAATTTACACACTTTCAATATCAAATTCCAAACCTCAACTCCAAATTATTACAAAGATCACGCAACACTTCTAGGGGTTATATTAATTCAATTAATTAACAATATAATATTTCACCATTTATACCAAAAATTTATATTCATCATTCATACACTAAACATATAATTAAATAATAATACTTATATATCCATCAATCTCATCATTTACAATGTTAATATTTACAACTCCAAAACTTCTTACACTAATATTATACATGCCAAAAATTTCATCCTACTACATGATTCTACCCAAAAGTTATGCTTCTACTCTTATGCTACCGCTTTGGTCTTCACATAGCACCCGCAGCTCACAACCTATGCGTGATAAAAATCAATGCGCTGAGTGGAAGACTCAGTGGCGCTTAATAATTATAAATTAAAATAACCAAGAAATACCAAGGTAATAAATTTCAAATATGTTTAAAATACTCAATTTTAAATATATATATTTATAACACCGAAAATGTACTAGTTAAATTCGAATATTTCGAAAAATCAGTAAAAAAATTCACACCTTAAAAATTTAAACCAAACTCAAAATAAATAAGAAATATCACATATACCAATATATATATTTTCGATTTCTTTATAATGAAATAAAATTTCATTTTTCTTTATTAATGCTCACAGCTATACCGAATGAATGTAAGTAGATTCGATCGTGGCCTGTGAAAGCACCATCCACCAATCATACAATCATGGCCTATGGAAGCACCACCGTGGCCTGTGAAAGCGCCACCCACCAATCACACAATCGTGGCCTATGAAAGGACCACTGTGGCCTGTGCAAGCACTACCACAAATAATAAGCGCATCCGCCTATTTATAAGGGCTGATAACCTTGGCATATGATCATAGCTCCACCAAACAGAATGGGTTGATAATCTGAGCATACTCACATATCGCAATACATCTCATTATACCACATGTCAATCAAGTATAGTAGAGCCTAAAATAAATGCATTCTCCCGTAATAAATCTTATTTCTCATTCCCTATTCCTTATTCAAAAACATTTTAAAATTAGCACTTATTAATTCAAAACCACTTAACTTACAACTACAAATGCACTTCAAAACCCCCTTATATTTAAAACCAAAACCACACCTTCTTAATTCCAAATAATTATTGCTTAAAAACACTTAAAGATCAACATCGAAAATGCCAAAATCATGCCTTACCTATTAAGAAGGTTCGGCCACATTATGAAAACAAAGTAGAAAAAGCTTTCTCCATCAAAAGCCTTGATTACCAACACAAAAGCATTACTCAAACTCATTAAACCCATTACTTAAAAACACTTAACCATAAAACCCAATTTGCCATTTCAAATCTTCTTTAAGTCATGAAAAATACTTAGACATTAAAATTCAAATTAAAGCTTTAAACCATCACCAAATTACTTATTAATAAACTCATTTAGATTAAAATCAAGCTTAGAAAACACAAAGAGCATGGTGCCCTTCACCAAACAAGGATTCGGCCAACCATGGAATAATGAAGGGAAAAGGGTTTCCTTAAATCATAAGGAAACACGTCACAAAACTCATTCAAGTTCAAATTAAGCATGAAAATCAAAGGACACCAAGTGTCCTTCACCATGAGTGGTTCGACCACTCTTAGTAAATGGGGAAAGAGGTATTTTCATTCTCTTTTAACCATTCTATCGTGCTTAGTAATCAATAAAAATCACATAAAAACAACCAAAGTCTCATTCCCCAACACCATTCACACACATTCCCAAAAATTCATCAAAAACCTAAAAATTGAGAACTTGATAAATTGAAAGGGAAAATGAGGTAGTAGTGCATTAACCTTTCAATTGAGCTTTAAGAAGCTTAGAAATCTTCACTCCTTAGCTTTTTCTTTCCCCTTTGAGGATAGTTCTCCAACCTCTTCAAAATAGGAGAAAATCCTATAAAAAATCAAGAATTAACATACAATATAGAGAGAGCATGATTTAATGCATTAATTTCATGTCTAAACTTAGAATTCTATCTGATAAATAACTAAATCTGAAAATCACAACTTACCTCTTCAATGGCAACTTCAATTCTCTAAGTCTTTCTTCAAAATTTCCAACTTCTACTACTTGCTTCTTAAGGTTTAATCACAATTCTATGATTTAATTAGGTGGTTTAGTGGTTATTTGTGGTAGAAAAATGAAAGAAATGGAGGAAGAAGGAGATGAAAATGGCGTGGAGATGGTGGAGAGAAGAAAGAGAAAGTGTTGGTGACTTAAGTAGCAATGCCAAAC
This sequence comes from Jatropha podagrica, assembly GCA_947857235.1. NCBI lineage: Eukaryota > Viridiplantae > Streptophyta > Magnoliopsida > Malpighiales > Euphorbiaceae > Jatropha > Jatropha podagrica. The sequence goes on along the minus strand of CANUEP010044799.1, from coordinate 2,814 downwards.
TTTGCTTCCAATTTTATGTTGAATCAATGGCCATGATGAAGTCCTAAGTAATCTAATCCAATGGCTCTAAATATTCCTCAAATAAAATTCTTCTAAATATTATTTAACTCCACAAATTAATTAAATTAACTCCACAATAATAATTCATCATTTATTCCTTAATATAGTACACTAAAAATAATATTCATTAGTTGCCGCAATTCTCCAAAAATATTCACGAAATATTTTCTACCCACCTAAATCACGCAAACATGCTCCAAAATATATTAAATAAAATATTAGACACATATAGTAATTTTTCAAACCGAAATAATACCAAGTCCCGGATTGATGGTACTATTTACAGATCGATAAATCACGATTACCGACATTGAAAAATAGACCGTTACAGTTCTCCCCTCCCCCCTAAAAGAAATTCATCCTTAGATTTACCTGATAAGAATAACTGAGGATGCTATTGTCGCATATAATCTTCTCTCTCCCAAGTAGCCTCCTCTCTCTTATGTTCCTCCATAGGACCTTCACTAGAGGTATTCTCTTATTCCTTAATTCCTTAACCTCTCTAGCAAGTATCCTTATGGGTTCTTCCTCATACGTCAAATACGACTCAATGGTGACAGATTCAGCTGAAATAACATGCGAAGGATCTGATCTATATCTCCGTAGCATTGATACAAGAAAGACATTATGTATTTGATCAATGTCTGGTTGTAAAGCTAGTCTATAGGACAACGGTCCACACGCTCTAAGATCTCATATGGTCCTATGAACCTAGGACTAAGCTTACCCTTCTTACCAAATCTTAGAACCTTATTCCATAGAGACACCTTTAAAAACACTCTATCACCCACTGCATACTCGATATCCTTCCTCTTAAGATCAACATACGACTTCTAACGATTTGAAGCCACTTTCAACCTTTCCTTTATGAACTTCACCTTATCCTCTGCATCTCGAATCAAATTTGGACCCACAATCTTACTCTCACTAAGCTCCTTCCAATATAAAGGTGTCCTACACCTCCTACCATACAATGCCTCAAATGGAGCCATCTGAATACTCGACTGATAGCTGTTATTATAGGCAAACTCAGCTAGTCGAATATACTTCTCCCAACTACCCTCAAACTCAATCACACAAGCCTTAAACATATCCTCAAGTATCTGAATCACACGCTCTGACTGACAATCTGTCTACGGATGGAAGGCTGTGCTGAAATGCAATCTAGTACCCAAAGCCTCATGTAATTTCTTCCAAAATCTTAAAGTAAACATTGGATCTCTATAAAAAATAATGGAGGAAGGAACTCCACGCAGTCTCATAATCTCATCAATGTAGAGCTCCGCGTACTGCTCTAAGGTGTAGTCAGTCCTGACAGGAAGAAAATGCATTGACTTAGTCAATCTATCAACTATGAACCAAATAACATCTTTCTTCCTAGGTGTATTAGGCAAATCAACCACGAAATCCATGGTAATCCTATCCCATTTCCACTCCGGAATAGAGATAGGGTGTAGCAAACCTGATGGGACCTGATGCTCTACCTTAACCTACTAACCGGTCAAGCATCTCGATACAAAATCTACAATGTCCCTCTTCATAGCTAGCCAGCAATACTGCATCCTCAAATCCTCGTACATCTTATTACTACCTGGATGCATGGAATACGGACTATTATGGGCCTCCTCTAAGATACTCCTCCTCAAATGTGGAATCCTAGGCACACAAATCCGATCTCCAAAGTACAAGTAATGATCTCTAACCTCAAATCTCTTCTTCTTACCCTCTCTAACCAAGCCTTTCCACTTGGCAATAGTCTCATCACCCTACTGTGCATCTCTAATCTACTGAAGTAGGCTAGGTCTCACCATAAGCTCTGCTACAAGAGCACCATCACTAGCCACTGATAGCTGAACATTCATTGCACGAAGGGCAACCAAAGAGTTCCTACTGAGTGCATCCGCCACTACATTAGCTCTACCTGGATGATAGTCAATCGTGAAGTCATAGTCCTTAAGTAGCTCCAACCATCTACGCCACCTCAGGTTGAGCACTCTCTGCGTAAGCAGATACTTAAGGCTCTAATGATCCGTATATAAGTGACATCTCTCACCATATAAGTAGTGCCTCCAAATCTTCAACACAAACACAATAGCTGCTAATGCCAAATCATGGGTAGGGTAGTTCTGCTCATATGGCTTAAGCTATCGAGAAGCATAAGTGTAACACCCACCGGCCAATCCCGGAGAACTAGACGACGGATGCCACAATCGGTGCCGGAGCACCGTCTTACGTCACTTATTAAAGCTAGATCACAAATTAGGAGTGGTTAAATTTCCATAAGGAGGCAAGTAATTTACATTTTGTTTTGTGTTTTGTTTTTTTTTTTATTATATATAGAAATAATGTTAAAGAAATTCCTACGAAAATTTCACAAGAGTTTCCACTAAAAATTAACTTGCCACACAAAGAAAATATACACATTTCCAATTTTCTCCTTAACCCCCAAAACTCCAATTCAACACAACATACCACAAGCACTTCTAAATATCCATCAACATACGCTTAATATTCGAAACACATTCTTCTCAAAGAAACTATAATCATCATACACCAAAAATATCATAAGATGTTATTTCCTTAAATAATTATAACTCTTTATACATTATAAACTTTTTACATCCAGCCTTCACAACACAATATTTATATACATGCCAAAAATCACCATTTACAAAATATCCTACCCCTAATGTGATATCTACTCTGATGCTCCTCTTCTGGTCTTGAAGAACACCCTCCGCTCCTAACCTGCGC
>CANUEP010044782.1:0-41762 GCA_947857235.1 Jatropha podagrica | reverse complement strand
TTTTTAAAAAAAAAAAAAAAAAAAAAAAAAAAAAAAAAAAAAAAAAAAAACCGAAGGTTTGTGGTGGATTGGGAGCATAACTGTATGGAATGGAATATACCTCTTGGCGTTAATATTTGGCGTGCTACTTTAGACAGACAGAAAGACTTCTTATGTTTATATTATACTTGGAGTCAGTAGACTTTCTCTCCTTCCAGTGTATGGAAATGTGGATATATATTTATAACGTTTCACTAAATTAAAAATAAAAGAGTATTAATTTTTTTAAAATTAATTTGATACTTTAAACCATTTACATTGAGTGCAGGCTAATCTTATCCGGCTCAATAGCTCGGCACTGCCAATTTGTAAGCAAAGCATCGATTCTCTTCTATTTTTTTCGGCGGGGACCTCTTGACGTGCCCGCGCGCGTATTTATTCCCTTATTATCCCCTTCTCTTGCAATAGGTACTATCTTCTCCGTCTTTCTATTCCATCGCAACCCCACAGATTAGCTTCATCGATCATCAGAATTATTATTAACAAGGTATTTCTACTCGATCCGCTCCTATATTCCTTTTGGTCCTTATTCCGGAAAATATGTTCAGTTTTGTTATTTATAAATTAAGAAAGAAAATCCATTTGCACAAGAAACTTGGTACTCTAATGGGTTTCTTTCACGCTTTGCATTGAATTCGTAAATTACTTACCATTTGAGTGATGGACATAGCTGCCTTGAATTAATTCCTTTTTCTTTCAAGTATGTGATAAAAGCATAGGGAATCTTTTCAAAAAGTTGATCTTTTCCTTCTTCATTGGAATAACTCTGCCTTTGTACTATTTACTCCAGCAAATTGTTACATATTGGCCAACTTGCTTTTACAAATTGCTGCCTGTGGTTTCTGCTCTGCTATGGTCTCTAGGGTTTGCTATTCTGTGCTTGGGTACATGCTCTAATCGTTATGTAAAGTTGGAAATCCAAAAAAATGGCATCTTTAATTGACTGATTTGTCACAGGGCATGCTGTCATTATAGGCCAAAGAATGCACCCACGCTAAGCAGGGCAGGGATGGTCCTAGATTGAACAAAAATCTTTTTATTTTCTTGTTCAGCTTGTTTCTCTGTGGTACAGAATTAGCATTAGGTTCTGTTAGCCAAGTGGTAACTGCTACCATTTCATGCCATAGATTCTTCTGAAAGTTTGCAGTTCTTTATTGAGTATCATTTGCCCCATCTTCACTGAATGACCTTTATAACAAGGCAGGTGGTTCTGTTTTCTTAACATTCATCAATTCTGCATCCCTCTTCCTTTTCTCTGCTTAAAATTTTAAAAACATTCATTGCCTAACCTTGTAGTATTAGTTTATACGAGTGAATAAGCATGTGGAAGGCATGGCACAGAGGTAAATCTTAATCGTAATCTCAATAGTATATGCATGTTTAAAATTTAAGAGTAGTAATAAAAGAGAACGAAAAAGAGTGTAACTTTTAAAATAGAGATATTAAACAGGTGCCGAAGTATTTTATGAACCGTCCAAGATTCTTTTGTGAAGGAATGACACTCTTCTGTTTCTTTATTTCTGTCTTTTGAATTTTGATCAACACATCTCAAGAAAAGTGTATAAAAGAGAGAAGGTGCACCCCGGCTTTTGCTCTTAGTTATAATGGCAGGGCCTGATAATCCGCGTTCCAAGCTTGTTGGATCAATTGAAAACAGAGACTTTCTGACCGTCTTAGCATCTAAAGGGGTTGATTTTCTTCTTTCTGCCGAAGGAAAAGTAAGTTCTCACGAAACTGCTATTTCTGTTCATTTCATTTTGTTTGAAAAACAAACCCGTTCTTTTCTCTCTTTTTTTCAATAAAAAAAAAGAAATTATTTAATTGTCCACATATTACATATAACTTAATATGCTGCCTTTTAATGTTTACTTTTATGGATTAGAGGACGCTTGTACTTGTAGAGGTTCATTCTATGAAGATATTTCTGTTTCTTTGTTGAAGGATGGTAGCATTAATTGCTTAAAAAAAAAAAAAAAACTAATATTGAGGGCAATTTGGCTTCGAAAATAGAGGCTTCGATCTAGTCCAATGAAATTGGAAGCCCAAAACACAGTATGTTAATTGTCCTGATGCTGACTTCAGGTACCCTTATCATCATGTGATGGGAAGATCATTTGTCTCTTGTTCTCAGCAAACTGGTGCAGGCCATGTAAAACTTTTGCTCCTCAGCTCGTGCAGCTTTATAATAGCCTAAGAGCTGAAGGTAAAAAGCTAGAGATTGTGTTAGTCTCCTTTGACCGTGATGAGGATGGCTTTAAAGAGCATTTCAAGTGCATGCCATGGCTTGCAGTTCCATTTGATTTAGAATTGCATGGACAATTGAGCGACGTCTATGGCGTGGATCGCATCCCGTCATTTGTTTCGTTGGCTTCAGATGGAATATCGATTGAAGAAGATCTGATTGGATTGATTGAAGACTATGGAGCCGAAGCATTTCCCTTTACCAGGAAGAGAAGAGAGGAATTGAGGACTATTGATGATGCAAAGCGCCAAGGAGGAAAATTACAACAGCTTTTGGCACATCAAGGACGGAACTACGTTTTATCTCGAGATGATAGAGAGGTGCATGTTGTTAGTTGTTTACATAGTAATTTGGCAACATTTTTTCCTTATATTTTCTTACAAATAAGTAAAATAAAAGCTAAACCTCTGTGCAGATACTAGTGTCTGAACTTGTTGGGAAGACGATAGGCCTGTATTTTGGCGCACATTGGTGCCCACCTAGCCGCGCCTTCACTACCCAACTTATAGAAGCTTACAATGAGCTGATGAGCACGAGAGATGGTTGCTTTGAGATTATATTGGTGTCCACAGATAGAGACCTTAAAGAATTTAGTATCAACCTAAGCAACATGCCATGGCTTGCCATTCCATATGAGGACAGAACACGGCAAGACCTGTGTAGGATATTCAACATTAAAGGGATTCCAGCTTTAGTGATCATTGGAGAAGATGGGAAGACTATAACCACGGATGGGAAAAGCTTGATTTCCCTGTACGGTGCAAAGGCTTTCCCTTTCACAGAGAGGAGGATTGCAGAGATAGAAGCAGGGTTGAAAATTGAAGGAGATACATTGCCTCGTCAATTGAAGGATGTAAAGCACCAACATGAACTGAAATTGGACATGGCAAAAGCGTATGTGTGCGACTATTGTAAAAGACAAGGGAGGTTCTGGGCATTCTCTTGTGATGCGTGTGATTATGACCTTCATCCTGCATGTGCGCAAGAAACATTTGCTGCATGTGGAGATATTATATAGGCTGCTCTTTTTTCTTTTTTTTAATTTTATTTCTAAGCAATAATTGCAGCTTACAAGACATTACTCGTGTGTGTATTTCTTTCTTGAATTATAGGTCAAGAATTTATTAGCAAAGTTAATATACAAATACTATGCTCAAGTGTTGTATTCTGGGAGGGGAAGTTGAAATCTGTCAATATAAACTAGAGCATTTAAATTTTTATTAAATATAAGTAACAGCGCTAGTATATATATATATATATATTTTTATTTATTATTAAAAATTTTCTAATCACCACCATAAGCATTCTTTGGCTAATATTTGTATGATTTTTCTATATAAAAAAATTTTGAAAGACTAGAGTAACAAACCTTATATTGCAACATCACGCTATATGTAACCAAACTAATTTAATGAAATTTTATTTTTAAACTTTCTGAGATAATTAGGATTAAATCATATATAACTAGTCAAATAATAATAAAGTGCAGTGGAAAATTTTGAGTTGATGGAGGTCAGTGCGCGGCCGCAAATGATGGGCGGTCTCAAACTGCAGGGAGACACTTGCGGAATATTTCCTTTGAAAAAACCAAAAACCGTTATAAAAAGAGCTCTGCGCGCCTAATTTAGGAAACACACGACTTAAGACTCTTCTTTTTGTTGCCAGACTTACAAAACTTGAGAGAAAAAAAAGGAAAAAAAAAAAGACTAACGGACAATTGAAGGACAAACAACAGGGATTCCTTGTTGTTTTTCTCTCTCTCTCTTGTCCTGTTGGTCTTGGGAGAGAAGAGCATATCGGAAAAGGACTTTCTCTTTCGCTTTTACTTTTGTAGGTTTTAGGTTTTCTTTTTATTTGTGATGTTTTTGAAATAGAGAAAACCAGTAGTTATATACAAAAAATTTGCGTGTGAGAGAGGATGTGGATAGCAAGATCCCAGACAGAGAAAAGGGAAGGAACCGGAAATGGATTGGTGGCTGTGGCAATAGACAAGGATAAAAACAGCCAAAATGCCCTGAAATGGGCAATCGACCATATTCTGCAGAGAGGCGCAAGCGTCATTCTAATTCATGTTAAAATCAAGTCTTCTTCTATGAGTTCGTCGCATTCCCTTGCTGTCTTGAGTGTTTGTCTTTCAGTTCCACACGCATTATTATCAGTTCCAACGAAATGATGATTTTTTGTGCAGGGGGGAACCAAATTGCTGATCCCAATGGAGATTGTATTTTGGTGTGCAGAGATCCAGATCCTCAGACCAAGGATTTGTTTCTTCCATTTCGTTGCTTTTGCACACGTAAAGATGTATGCATGTCTATTCTTTTCTTTCTTTTTTTCTTTCACCTAACTGAAAAAATAAAAATTGTTGCCAGATTCAATGCAAAGACGTGGTGCTCGAAGACACCGACGTAGCAAAAGCTATAATTGAATACACCACTCACTCAGCAATCGAGACTTTAGTTCTTGGTGCCTCCAACAAAACAGGCTTTCTTAGATTCAAGATCACAGATGTTCCAGGCACCGTGTTAAAGGGAGCGCCTGATTTTACAACTGTCTATGTCATTTCCAAAGGGAAGATTCAATCCACACGACCTGCATCCCGTCCTGCACCAGCTATCTCCCCATTGCACAACCAACTAAGCATTAAACCAGCTCCTCCACCTGAGCCTGTCGTTCCTCAGCCTCCAATTAATAATAACATCAACAACAATAAAAGAGTTGTTGAAAAGCCCCCTTTGGAGCAACCGCGAAGATCCCACGACGAATCAGATACTTTCAGGTCCCCCTTCACCAGGAGAGGTGTCAATGGCAAATCATATGGGGAACTTTCCGTGCCAGATACTGACATTTCCTTTGTCAGCTCTGGTAGACCGAGCGTTGACCGTATGTTTCCAGCCTTCTATGATGCCCTAGAAATAGGCCGTACCAGCCGCCTCTCAAATGTTTCAGACGTGGACTGCGGCAACAGCTTTGAGTCAATGCAGTATGGGAGGAGATCCATAGACATTGCCTCTGGCTCTCCACCGGACTTCATGTCATCAATGTCTTATGAAAGCACTGATAGGCTCTCCTCCGCGTCGCAGGGAATGGTAATTTTCTCAACTTATTTGTTAATCTCACTCAATTATATATTAAATAATATACATTCTGTACTTACAGGAAGATGTTGAAGCTGAAATGAGAAGGCTGAAGCTTGAGCTTAAGCAAACCATGGAAATGTACAGTACAGCCTGCAAAGAAGCCCTCACAGCAAAACAAAAGGTAAGAGATATTGTGTCAGCTCTACAATATGCCTTTTTACAGGTTCTCTATAATCTGGATTGAAATATTGAATTTATAGGCAAGAGAGCTTCAGATTTGGAAAATGGAAGAAGAGCGCAGATTGGAAGAGGCACGGTTAGCTGAGGAAGCTGCATTGGCAATTGCAGAAAGAGAGAAAGCCAAGTCCAGAGCAGCCATTGAGGCTGCTGAGGCAGCACAGAGAATTGCAGAAATTGAAGCGCAGAAAAGAGTGAGTGCAGAAATGAAAGCACTCAAAGAAGCGGAAGAAAAGAGAAAGGCGCTTGATGCTCTCGCAAACTCAGATAACAGATATCGGAAGTATACCATTGAGGAGATTGAAGCTGCAACGGAATTCTTTGCAGAATCTCGCAAGATTGGAGAGGGGGGTTATGGACCTGTATACAAGTGTTATTTAGACCATACTCCTGTGGCGATTAAGGTTTTACGGCCAGATGCAGCCCAAGGAAGGTCACAGTTTCAACAAGAGGTATGGTATAGGTGTTTACTAATTGTTTGACAAAAGATTTTCAATGGAGAAATAATTGGCCATGTATGAAGTTTATATAAAAACTGTGGTTTACCATTTGCTGCAGGTTGAGGTGCTTAGTTGCATAAGACATCCTAACATGGTACTTCTCCTAGGAGCCTGTCCAGAATATGGTTGCTTAGTTTATGAGTACATGGGCAATGGGAGCCTAGAAGACCGTCTTTTCCGACGAGGAAATACTCCGGTTCTTTCCTGGCAGCTCAGGTTCAGAATTGCAGCTGAAATAGGAACAGGGCTGCTTTTCCTGCACCAAAGCAAACCAGAGCCACTGGTGCACCGCGATTTAAAGCCTGCCAACATCTTGCTTGATAGAAATTACGTGAGTAAGATCAGTGATGTTGGGTTGGCCCGACTAGTGCCACCATCCGTTGCAGACAACGTGACACAATATCGCATGACGTCCACAGCAGGGACATTCTGCTATATAGATCCGGAGTATCAGCAAACGGGGATGCTAGGGATAAAGTCAGACATCTACTCCCTCGGGATAATGTTTCTACAGATATTAACAGCAAAGCCACCGATGGGGTTGACCCATCATGTGGAACGTTCCCTTGAAAAAGATACATTTGCACAGATGTTGGATCCATCAGTACCTGATTGGCCTATAGAAGAAGCCAAGAACTTTGCAAAATTGGCACTCAAGTGCGCAGAATTAAGGCGGAAGGACAGACCGGATCTTGGCAAGGTTGTCTTGCCAGAACTAAACAGGCTGAGAGCACTTGCTGAAGAAACCATGCATCTGGCGATGCCCACTGCCAGTCCTGGTCACTCCCCCAGCCCCAGCCAAGTCTCTGTACAGCTAGTGAGTTACTGCCTTCATTTTTATTTGACTTTCTTTCTTTCTTTCTACCACCCAACCCCCCGCCGCGCTAAATCATGCAAAGATTAACTGATTTCTGCTTTCCTTTCTTCGTAGAGTGATGCAATTTTATCTGAGATTAGTTCCAGATGCCCTTCAAACACTGTAGAATCATGAAGCTGTAAAAGTATATGCCAGGGCTTTCTAACTTCCAACATGTACAAACTTCTTAAGCTCTTTGAGTGAAGACAACAAGAATTTGGCAAGGTTTCTTTGATTTATAGTTATAGGTAGCTGAGAAGCTCTGACATCGATATGATACCATTAGAAATTTGTAAATGTTATCGGGTGCTATATCCAGTTTTTAAGGAGGCCTTTTTTAAGTTTATTTCAAATTGTTTTGATTCTATTAAAGTAATCTGCACTCGCGTTTTTCTGTGAATCACTCCAACTTTGTCTTCTCAACTTGAGAAACTACTGAGTAAAACTGCTAAAGCTCTCGGAACACATCTTCACACCACAAAATCTTTTTTCAGATATATCGTTTTATTGCATCATACAGCAATTATATTTATAAATATTATTGTACTTTAGTTTAAAAAATTGTGACACGATAGACTTTAAAAAAATTAATTTTACACACTTAGAAAAAGAATACAGTGATTCTCAAACTATTGCTTAGTTGGATAATTGGATAACGCATTTTCCTCTACTTTCATATAAATTCCCTTGGATTATATACATATGATCGACGCTCCTCACAATAGAAAAGAATATAGTTTCTACTTTCAATATTAGAAATTTTCTTAAACTGAAAGTCAAGATGATTGATTAAAATGACGGTTTCCTTTTTTTAACAATCTTTTAAACTAAAGATTAAGAAAGATTCATTAATTGATGCTTTCCGGTCAGAGCTTTCGAGCCTTTTAGTGAAGATAAAATAAAGAAAAATGTATAAAATTGGTACAAGGAGTTACAATAGCTGTTCTTCGCGCACATTCATATGAAATTTATTTTTCATATTTCAGATACAACGCACTACCCATTCATGCACAAGTTGCACAATTTATTCATTTTAATTATATTTTTAATTTTTTACTGCTGTAACGTTAACCACTGTAACTTTAACACTCAGGCAATCGCTTCAGCATCTCTCTTGCACCCTTCGTACAAAGTTAGGCTTGTCAAATTAATGTCATGCTATGTACTCTCATAAACTCAGGCTTTACACAGATCATTTAAGCAAAGAAATAAAGAGAGAAACAAAACGAAAGAAAGACAAATAAAATAGTGCACAATCTAACTGGGAAAAAAAAAAAAACCCAAGAAATGCTCGTCACATGAAGCACTAATACAACAAAACCAGAACTCACCGACCTCACATCTCAGAGAACCCATAATTGAAAATTTAAAAAGAAAAATAAAAATCCATGGATAGGTACCCATATGGCACCGAGGAAAATAATATCAGTGAAAATGGCCCCCACATTAACGATAATACATGAGCTGCTGACCTGAAGAACTGTTAGGATATCCATCATAGAGGGACTGGGATCCACCAGAGTTCAAGCCCATAGAAGCAGCAGATAGGCCATGTTGTCCAGTCAGCTGCACAAGAGCTTGACCTGATAAGCCAGATGCAGCAGCCTGGCTCAGAGCAAGTTGGCGCTGATAGACCAACAAATCAGTTGCAGAATAACCCTGATTAATGCCAGAAGATGGTAGGATCTGATATGGTTGAGCCGGAGGTGGCAATGGATTTGAAGCTGTCCCAGGAGGTGTTGGCTTGCTACCCCATGAACACTGCATAAAATGCAAGAGCAAATCAAAGGGGCGACAAAGTTTTCATGATTGCGAGTTGAAAAATTTCCAAGGCAGCACGCAATCAAGCATTACTACTATACTGATCACTTCTGGTAAAGGGAAATAAAACGGCATTTATGCAAATGTGTACATATGCCACAACAATGGACTTATAGATCTGGCAGCTACAACCAAGCAAAAAAATGTCAATGGACAAGACAGGCATATAGGCATGTCATCTGACAGTGTTGGTACAATAAGGAGGCAAATTGAACTGGGTAGTTTCGTGCACAGGATGTTGTTGTCAGAGCAACAAGTTGACAGAGACTGTCTTTATATAGGAATAAAAGAACATCGTCATCTAAGAATGTAATAGAAGCAACAAATTAAAGACAAGAAAAAAAGGGACTCTATCAGGTGTTATGCCTGACCTTCATTGGCTTTCCACGAACTATCTTCCCATTGGCCATCTGGATGGCAGAGGCTGCTTCTTCATGAGCATTATATCTTACAAATCCAAAACCTTTATCTCTCTGGACACGGACCTCCTCAATCACCCCAGCTCCAAGAGCATGAAATTGACAATGGAGCTCAGCTTGAGTTACCTTTTTGCACAAAACCAAATTGTTGATGAAAAATCAGAGCGCTAAAATCACATTTCACTTGCAAGATAACATGAAAGCTTAGTTCAAAAGTTTAATTTCAAAATACAGGAAATGTCACATCAAAAGATATTTCCTAGGAGAATCGGTCAACAAAAAAGTTCCCTTATTTTCAAAAAAAGGTCCCATCACATCAGAGCTCTTAAGGGTATTTCTCAACTTAATTTGCAACCTAGCCTTTGTTTGGCATGGTTAGTGTCCCAGAAACTATTACCCTTAATTCCTAGGAAAATTGGTCAACAAAAAACATTTTCCTGGTTTTTTGGCATGGTTAGCGTCCCAGAAACTATTACCCTTAAATCCTAGGAAAATTGGTCATCAAAAAACATTTTCCTGGTTTTCTGTATGACAATAAAAGGTACATCATTTTCTCATAAAATATATCCCCAAAATATTTTCCATAGACAAGTTATTTTCTAACAAAACAAACAGAGCGTATAGCCTCCTAATTTCTTATGCAAGAGCATAAGAAATTGAAATAATCATGTGTAAATAGCCAAAAGTGAAACTGATACTATGACCCTACAGCATTACAACAACAAGTATCTGGGAAATCTATGTGGAAATTGAAGTTCCTGGTTATGCTTGCAGTTGTGGAAAATGATTAAATCTGGTCAAAGCAGTACCATAATCATATCATCATCAGCAATTACCTCATGGGAAAGGTTACCAACATAGACAGTAGTGTACGCAGGATTGTTTTCAGGAGCATCCTCATTAGCATTTTCCTGACATCCTTCTGCATGACAGAAGATACATAATGAAATATCTGTGAAGAATCAAGTTTTCACTATCATTCTTGCAAAAGATATCTTTTCAGTAAGCCAAACTATAACATGGAAAGGAAAAACTTAAATCCAGAACTTTAAAGTACGAGAAGAAGAATATAATGAGATTGAACATTTATTTCTCTGAGCTATATTTTAATAAAATGAAAGCATACAGAAAATGCACCACCTTGTGACCTGAAAGTTTAATTAACCCAAGAAAGCCTCATTCAAAGAACTTGGATGGGAGTACATGAATCCTTCAATATAGCCTTACAATTTTGCTAGTAACGAGAAGATATCAAACACTCAAATATATTAAGGCAACTAGCTTGTAATTTAGCCAGTAAAGTCGTTAAGCAGCCCAGGCTTTTAATTGAACGGGAAAGCACAATTATCAAGCACCCGAAGTATGCTAATTGACAAGATTGCAATCCATATATTATGTTTTATACTGTTACCGCACACTTCACAAATTTGCACATTCTTTTGGAAGTAGCGATTTGGAAGTAGCGACCAACCCCAATTCACACACACACACACACACACACATTCACTATTCTTAGATTTTGCATAACAAGAAACAAATTAATCTTCGAGAGGACACCCATGCTACCTGAAGATCCATTAGTAAGTACAACTGCATTTTGGTTATCGCCAATTTGCTTATCTTCATTGGATCCAGAACCTTTAGTTGCCCAGTTACATCTTATTTGCCTATTTCCAAGCCATTTACCTACAATTTGTAGCACAATGATTTCTAATCCTTTCCACACAGTGCAAAAAAGAAAGGTTCTTAAATGCAAACCAGTCAAGTCATTTATAGCACTCTGTGCATCCTGCAAAGTATCACAAGGTACGGATATCAGTATGGCTTGAGTACATTCTTAAAAACAAAAAAGAGGAAAAAGTTGTCAATATCCAAGACTGCAAAAATCACAAACAATACAGTGCCAACAATTTGGCATCCAGTTTGTTTTGGTATTCTCCAAATCAAACGTCAGGAAAGTTGTTTGATCAAATTAGCAAAACAGAAACTACAAATAAAGAACTTGCACTGAACAAGTAACCAAACATGGGAAAAAACTCATGCAGAGGCCCACCAGAGTAGAAAGTTTCGAGCCACCACAGATAGGAATGAGACTAATTCATTCTTGAACAACTTGCAAACAAGTATTTCAACAATGCCATGAATAAGTGACAAGAGAAATTTCTAAAGCAAAAATTTATCTACCAGAAACCTGACATGAAATTGCATCAGCAGTGGGTGACATGATAAGGGAATGATATATTCCCTTCTAGAATCATCAGCCAGATATCTCAAACTCAATCTTGTCGTGAAATTAGTGAGGGTCCCAAAAAACAATGTTCGCAAAGGTAAACTGAGTGCCTGAAATACATGTCAATATCTGTTTGTACTCCATCTGGGGCCAGACACTATTCACCTTTTATTGGCTTCTACTAAATCTAGAAAAATAAGTTTTAATAGAGCAGCAACCAATAATACCTGCTGATTGCGGAAGGAAACAAAGCCATATCCTTTTGAGCGTCCACTTTTGTGATCCCACATGACCCTTGCATCTCTGCAATTTTAAACCATCTTAAAAAATTAATCATCACGAGTTTCAGGCTTCATGAACAAGATTTTTTTTTTTTATAAACATTTTCCATTATAAGAAAATGCACCTAAAGAATCATGAAAAATAACAATTGGACCAACACAAGGATGGCAAATGATTGGAATTTTCTTGTAGTTGATTGAATGACTTGTTCTAAGAATATAAAATCTAGTTATTCATAAATGTATGGTTTGAGAAATAAATATCTGTTTCATTCGCCATGTAGGCTTTCCAGTTTATATATTGTGTATGCACTACCGAACCCAATTTCATCAAATACTAATTGACCATATAAATAAATGTTTTCATTGGATTGTTGGATAATTTTTCGAGAATTGCTTACCAAAACAGGGAGTTAAATACTTGTAGAGTTATTAGGTTTATAAAAACATAATACTAATTAGAGGATTTAAGATATTTACATAATAACATACTAGTAAAATATAAATAAAGTTCAACAAGTTTGGGTGTTCTTTAGTAGTACAAGGATTTGGGATATTGCAACAAACTTTAAATGAATTTGTTACAGGTTTAAATAATAGCACTGTCAACAACTATTTGGGAACCTATCTATTGTTATAATAAGCACAAAAAGGTCCCCATTCTACACACAACAAGAGTGTAAAAAGATATCAGTAAGTATCAGTCTTTACAACGTCCACCATGATACCAACATTGTCCACCTCTCCGCAAAGAAATGTTTTCCAAATCAATTTAGAATATGGTAATTGAGAAATATCCATCCAACTTACGAGCAACTATTATAGACTGAGAAGCATGCAAAAAGGGTTGCATCAGTAACCTCCGGACTCAAATCACCAACAAATATATGGAAATGGCCTGACAAAAGCAACAAAGAAGCTCATCAAAACACCATGCAAATGCAACATAGAAGCAACCAATCAAACTAAGAAAGAAGAACATAAGGGAAGAAATTGGAAATTAGAAGTAACCTGATGTGTCCTCCCTTTGGCTATTTGCATATGCCCAATTCACTTTAAGTGCTTGACCATAACTGAAAGAGTATTTTAATACATATCAAAAAAGCAAATGTAAATAATCATTTAGCACCCACAAGGCCCCAAATAAAAAATGTATAATGGAGGGAGGAAGGGAGGGAGGAAAGCGAGGAAGCACGGAAGAAAGTTGAAAAAGTGGTGGTCAATATTATTGAATTCAGAAGAAAAAAAGAGGCTAAACACTTTTCCGAAGCTAGATCACTAAATGAGAAACATTCAAATGGCTGATTCTGCCAATAAAGAAGTTGGTTAATCAGTAAAAGAATGTCTGGAAGTGAAAAAATCAAGTGCCCAAAACTGTCAAAATCGATCTATTTCTCACATTAAAACTTCAAGTCAATCTTCCAAACAGATTAATAAAACCACAATTTGAAACACATACTTACAGTTGACGCCCATGGAGTGTCATTATTGCAAGGGCTGCAGATGATCGATCATGGTAATCTATGAAACCATATGATGACTGCAAGTACAACCCAAGAAGTGAACTATCAAATAAGTGCATCACTCACAGTGCACCACTCACAGGAAAGAGTAAGGCATAAAGATTATGGAAAACATAGGCAATAAAAGTCAATACAATATTAATGTAGTTACCAATACTTATAAAGTGGACTAAGTTGGAACTACTATTTTTATTTATAATTTGTTTATTTGTCATGAGAAGTGTCTATCAATGAGGGTCCAATTTACTGAATGGGCCATTGGTAGATATGAATAGAATCCTTCTTATCAAGGATTGCATCATAGCTTAGTTTCTATCCTAACATTCTGTGTCATAAACAAAAAGGTATACCCACATTCTCTCGTAGTAAATGCATTTATAATTATGCATAAAAGATGACCATATTTAATAAAGAAATTGACAAATCAACAACAACGCATTTACAGGAAACAGAACAAACTGAAAATCCAAAAGAAATTGTCATATACAGAAGGCACATTAGTAAAATAACAAAATAAAAATCAATTGATGTGGCAATCAATTTGAGTAATAATCAAACCTTATCTTTTCTGATGAGCTTGCATCCTGCAAGAGGACCAGCAGTCGAGAAAACTTCAGCAAGAAGTTTCTCAGTGACATTTACATGAATATTTCCTACATAACTAATAGAAATCGAGCCATCGGATTAATAATTATGTAAAACGAGAAAAAATGAAATATCTCTAGTAAACTAATACAAGTGTTTTTGGGTAGAAACAGTCAAGAAGCATGCACATTTATGACAGTCAGGAAGCAACCAAAGGTGTCGGAAAAGGTAAATAGTTCTCACACACTGCGGCAAGTAGACGAATCAAAACCGGGAGGCAGATTTCCACTGGGGATTGGTTCCATCTGCAGAAAAGTAAAAGAAAGATAAAGTTAAAAAAGCAAGCCCCGAAATTCAGAGAACATCCATTGGCATGCTTGCAACTTAGGGACATGGCAAAAGGAGAGACATGAAATGCGTCTTGGCGACGTTATAGAGCTAAAAAGCGTAAGCCTTTCGAAATAAAAAGAAGTGGTATACAAAGAGATGCAGTTTTTGATTAAGTAATTACCAATTGAATGAAGAATGCTCATACCGAGTAATAGTTTTCCAATTGTAAGCGAACTGAAAATAATTGAAATCCAAAAATATAGAAAGGGGATAAAAAGAGAACCTGAGACATGGCAGCAGCAAGTACGCCTGGATGGTACATGTGATGCTGCTGAAGCAAAGCTTGCTGCATTAGGGCTTCTTCTTACCTTTGTTGGCTCAACCTCTGTCGCATGCCAATGCTGTTATAATTCCTTTTCTCCCTCTCCGATATTTCTTCACAAAATACACAATAAAGAAACAACAAGTGAGAAAGAGATAGATCACAACCTATTATTCTCAATCAAAATTTTAATTATCATAATTCATTGTTCTATAATTTTTCGGCGGAAAAAATTAAAAATAGAATCTAAGAAATTAAATCCAGTTTATCGCATTGCGAACGTTAAAATGAGAGAACCTGAGGCTCTGATCGATAGATAGAATTCGACGACTGGGACTCTCCCTGTCTCTGCCTGGAAGTAGGACTCCGCTTCCTCTATCTTGAGGCTGGCTTTGTTTATTTTGTTTTCTCGAGTAATTTAATCAAAAAGCTATATACATACACTAACACCAAACCGCAACCCCTCCCCCACCCCCCCCCCCCCAATATAGTGCGGCGGGTCTCATCTCAGAGGGTTAGAACCATGGGATTGGTTTAGTTTAAACCACTCAAACCCAATTCAATTAATATATTTAATCGAATTAAAATTAACTGGTTCTGTTATAAAATATAAATAATAGATAGTATATATAAAATTTTAATAAGTGGAAAAGACAGAGTAAAGAGATTTATTTTAATATTGATTGCCCAATTCATAAGATTATTTATATGATATAAAAAGTCATTTTAAACGACACAATTTTACACAAAAAATGTCTTATTAAAACTTTATTAAGAAAAACCATTGAAAAAAGATTTTAGTGAAAGAAAAATAGTACATACATTAATACTTGTATTTTTACATATTTATATCGTTTGGAACCTATTAAACAGTATTTTTCATTAGCTGTTATAACATCCTCATAAAATTCATATCTGAAAATAATAAAAGTTCATATCAAAAGTTCAAGCATTAAATAAAAATAGCAAAAATCTAAATGAAATTCAATTAGAGGAGAAACAGACAATAATTAAAATTTCAAATAAACCTCAAATTGCTATTATTAGCTGGTGAGTGGTGTTGGGAAGGGATAATTAAAAATGATCAATTAGGTGGTGAGTGGTATTAGATTAGATTAGATTTCAAAAATTATTAATTATCACGTTAAATATTAAATTAAAGGAATTAATTAAATTGACCAGTCAAAATGTAGAAAAATAAAAAAAATTAAAAATTTATTAAAAAAATAAAATACTGAATAAAGAGACGTTACAAAATTATTTATAAATATTATATATCTAATTAAAAATATTATAATAACTAATCATTAATATTATATAAAATATTTAAAATAAATATCATTTTTGTTTGTTAATAATTTGAATATTTTTAATATCATTATAAGCGTAATATCATAACACTAATTAAAAAAAAATTATATACTGTAAAAATAATATTATGAAAAATATAATAATAAAAATTATTAAATTCAATTTCATATATATATAGACAGCGCATCCTTCAGATTTAATTGAGTTCGGATTTTGTAGATGTCCGTTGGGGTTGATGTAGGAGGATAACAGCGTATAACAGAAAAAATTAAACGTCAACGTGGCGTTGAGAGGTGGGGTAACGTGTAAGTAGCAACGGGGTTAAGTTAGGGTTAGCAGGAGCGGGTCGGATCCATCGGGAACTTTCGGCCCTGCTCCATTTGAGCATTGTCTGTATTTCTCAATTATAAAGCCAAGCGCTGGAAAACAAGGTTTCTCTTTTTCTTTTCCAGTTACCGTGAACCGCAGCTCTGAATACCATAGATCATTTTTCATTTGATTATTTAGGCTTAAGACCAATCGAATCGGATTGACAGATTATATAATTGTATATTCCATTCCATCTTTCTGCCCATATATATACCTTGACAGTAAATGGACGACACCATAGACGAATCAAATAGGCAAGGTGAAGGTGGCATTGATAGTGCTCTGACGGGGAACAGTCAATCGCCACCCCAATTGCAATCGCAGCAGGGACTACCAGGGGAAGAAGACGGAACAAAAGATGAAGAAGAATTGTTGGAGAAGGCACAGAAATTGATGGATAAGATCACTTCAAACCCTGATAACCCTAACCCTCGCGTGCTTCATGCCATATCCTCTCTTCTAGAAACTCAGGAGTCCTTGTATGAGCTCTCTCCCTAGCATCACTTTATTTCATTTTATATTTTTAGTTGCCATGAGTCGGTATAGTCTATAAGGATTTCATCCAATTTCAGCTGGCAATCTTTTATTTACTTCATCTCATATTTTATTTGTCGTCCTGCCATTTCATATAAAAAACGTACCGCTCTTTTTTTTTTTTTTTTCCGTCCCTCCCAAGTACTGCCTTCTCTTAATTAATGAGTAAAAAGAACAGAACACTAAACGGCTCGAAGCATGCAAGCTCAAGTGCGACTTATGACTATTGATTTGTCTTCTTATGGTAAAACTATGTCACTGAATTATTCAGAGGTGTTTCTGCCATATTGCAAATATTAATACATTCTTTTATTGTTGTATGTTTAATTCATTGAAATTCTTAGACGCGTTCACGTCACATTAACTAGCATGGTTTCAAGTTTCAACTTAAGGTATAATAGTTCTGGGTCACCTTAGCAATAGATTGATTTAGAACATTTATTGTGGGATTGGTGCGGAGCTCTTTTGGACCTTCAATATCTGAAGGTTGCTTATCTTTTAGGAGAGTTGTTTGGAAATGGAAATACAATTCAAAGTAGTGTTAATCCATGCTATCTGGTCTTTTGCTACAAGAATCCTCTTCCTTTGTTAAGACGTGACAATAGCATTGCCTTCACTTACCATGTGGCCAATGTTATATGACATTCAAGCACGATAAAGGTGGTGTTGATTTGGAGTCCAGTGGCTACTTAGCTGATATAAGTTTGAATTATATGCTAGTTGTAATTGGCTATATTTACCATTTTCTCAATCAAGCAATATTTACAGCCTTATCTTTTTAAGATGTTTTTATGCTAAATCACTTTCACCGCATCAATTGGTGATTTTTGTTCGAACTCTTCCCTTCATCCCTACAATTTGAATCTTATCATTATCTTTTCCTCATTGATGAATTTATACGTATAACCATCTTAGTTGATTCTTCCTTAGCTCATCCTTGTTGGTTACCACCTTTGCTGTCTTGTGGATGCAACAAATTCTTTTTTGGTTCTTTATTTGATTTCTGCATGCACTTATTTCTTGACTATCTATTCTTATATTTTTTAGCGTATCCAAACTTTGGGTCTAGGTTCTAGGTTGAAAAACTTATGTTCTGAGATGACCCTTAATATGTAAGTTTACTTTCCATTTAAAGATCTTGACAATAAGCAAATGCTGGCTGTGCAAGATGACATAGAATGGTTATTATTTGCTGTTCATCTATGAGTCTTCATATGTGGTAGGAGATAATTTGTTCTGTAGTGAAAAATGGCTTCGGAGTGGATTTTGTTACAGATTACTATGTTTTGAATATCTCGATTTAAGTGTCTGAATTTGTATGTGGTAGGAGATTATGGAAAATGATGCTTGCTTGCTGATAGTAAAGAACATTTTATCTAGGTTCTTTCATCTCGATGATTTTTGTTAGTATTTTTCTGTGACGAATAACGTGGTTAGTGAAAATTTACATGGTTGGCTGTGACAAACGCCTTATGACTTTATCCATATCTGCGATCGATTGTAATTTTTGTGTTTGTGTCTTTTTGGTAGTCAGTGGAATAATGTTAGAATGTGTTAGCACAGGCATCTGACTTAATCATATGTGCAATGGCATTGCTACAACACTATTTGACAATATTTTGCTTCTAGAAGAAGCAAGCTGAGTTATGTAGCTTGGGTTGGAATAAAGGGGTTTAGGAGCCCAGCATTGGGACTTCCACTCTTGATATATGACACAAAGCAATACTTGTTGAAAAATGATTCGTACTTGTTATTGATATTAAAGGCTATGATATATACAAAGTAATACAGCTGTCACTTAATACAAATAATAAAGATATAATAAACTTAATCTTCTAATCTAAGCTCTATGTAACTGCTGTGCTTGTGGATTTTACTTATTCTGTTGCAACACTTGATACTCCCCCTCAAGTTGAACATAGATATTTTCAATGTTCAACTTGCTTAGAAGATACTTAAATTGAGACGGATGAATGGCCTTTGTAAAGATATCAGCTGGTTGTTCATTAGGCTTCAAATACTTAGGTTTAATGATTCCTAGAGATATTTTCTCTCTAATGAAGCGACAGTCTTTTTCTATATGCTTTGTTCTCTCATGAAAGACAGGATGTTTGGCAATATGAATTGCTGAAATGCTGTCTGTGAATAAAGGTACAGGTTTAGGAATTTCAACTTCGAAATCTTTGAACAAAGCAATTAACCATGGAATTTCAGAAGTTGTTGCAGACATGGCCCTGTATTCTGTGTCAGCAGAGCTTTTAGAAACAGTTGACTCTTTCTTAGATTTCAAACTCACAAGAGATTTACCCAAAAAAACACAAAACCCCATTACGGATTGCCTTGTTTCTATGCACCCTGCCCAGTCACTGTCGGAGTGGGCTACCAGTTCAAGAAAAGAAGCAGATGACAGGAACAAACCTTGGCCTGGAGACCCTTTCAAATATCTGAGTATCTTTTATGCTGCTGTCATGTTCCTAGACAGAAAAATGGAAAGACCAAATACCTAGACATTAAACAAAACTGAGGGCCATCAATGTCCAGTGAATAAGAATACAATTGGTATTCCTCTTGACTTCCTTCTCCAACCCGTGAACGCCAAATGAGGCATTTATTGGCTAAAGGGGATCCTCTCTCCAGCATGTTGTCTCGTTGAAATGAATCATTAGAAGCATGCAATATGGAAACCGTCACTATTGAAATGTGATTGGAAAGAAATATTTGTGATACATTTTTTATGAAGTCAAATGTGTTGATCTGATGGGTTTTTCAACGTGTTTTAGTCTTAATTAATGTCTTGCTGTGAGTTCTTGTCTGAAGATGGACTGGAGTTGATGTAGAAGCTGGGTTAAATTGTATCTCTAACCTTATTCTTGCATACAATTCTTCTGCTAGTTTTTGATAGATTGATGGTTGCTATATACTCCTTTCTCTTATTCCCTTCTGTATTAGTTGGCTTTCAGAAGTTTTGAACTCATAAATGTTAATTATGGACAGATATATGAAAGAGAATGGCTATTCATCTTTTAGTAATAGCCGTGCTTCTCATAACATTGGACGGCTTGGGAACTTAGTGCGGGTACTAAACTTGGATTTCTTTTTCTGAGCTTTATTTTTAACTTATTATGTTTGTGCTTTGCCTATTTTTTTATTGATCATCTTAAATGTTTTTCTCACTTCCTTCACAGGAGAATGATGAATTTTTTGAATTGGTATCTTCAAAGTTTCTTTCTGAAGCTAGATATTCAATCTCCATTCAGGCAGCTGCTTCAAGGCTTCTGATGAGCTGTTCACTAACTTGGATTGTATGTCCCCCCCACCCTTCTTAAGTTTAATTAATTCTTACCATTAAACTTATCATTCATTGGTTGGCTTCTGATGTGTAAACTGGTTATAGTATCCACATGTTTTTGAAGAAACTGTAATGGAAAACATAAAAAGCTGGGTGATGGATGAGTCTACTAGATTGTCCAGCGAAGATCGCCAATGGAAACACGATATGGTGAAAAAGGAGGCCTCGGATTCTGAAATGTTGAAAACCTATTCAATTGGATTACTTGCTGTATGTTTGGCAGGGTATGCTTTTAATGATAAAATTTATTTTCCGTCTAACTTTATTCACATTTATTTGTTGTTTGATGTTGGAACTGATTCGTTCCCGTAACTGAGCTCAGTGGCGGTCAAGTAGTTGAGGATGTATTGACATCTGGATTGTCAGCAAAGCTTATGCGCTTTCTTCGAATGCGTGTCCTTGGGGAGATGAGTACGAACCAGAAAGATGCTTTGTATTTGATGGAAAGTAAGAATGTTTCTGCTGCTACCAGTGTTAGAGGAAGGGACGAAGGTCGATGTAGGGTGCGGCAGGTTATGGAAGCAACTCATATAGATAATTTGAAGATAACAGATGAGAGGAGTATGGATGATCCAGTTGGTGGAGAACCACATGATAGATTTGCTGAAGGGGATGATGTGATTGGCGATGATGGTGGGGACAGGTGTCATGGTCGAGACCCACGTGATGGAAGATTAAAATTGGGAGATCATGATGAGAGTGGGAGAGAGGACTCGTCAAGACGCAGGCAGTCCCGGGGATGGGCAAAGCCTAGAGTGAAGGGAAGAGGTAATGAAGCTGGTTTTGAGAATGAACAGCTTTTGACATCTCCAGGATCTGGTAGTCGAACAGGACAGGGACGGAGTTCCAGAGATAGGAATTTGGTTAAAAATTTAGATTTGAGACGAGGACAAGACACAAGAAAGTGCCCTGGAAATATAAATTCTGATGGTTTGCCTATGGAAAGAGAGGACACTGATGATTGCTTTCAGGAATGCAGAATTGGAACTAAAGACATTTCTGACATGGTGAAGAAAGCTGTTAGTGCTGCTGAGGCTGAAGCTAGGGTTGCAAATGCACCAGCTGAAGCAATCAAAGCAGCTGGTGATGCTGCTGCTGAAGTTGTCAAGAGCGCAGCCTTAGAGGTAACCGACATTGTTTTTTTCATCTTGTATTTATTCTAATATTAGCTGAACTTTATTTTTTATAAAGATTATATCAACTTATTAATTCAGGAATTTAAATCTTCCAACAACGAAGAAGCTGCAGTTTTAGCTGCATCCAGAGCTGCATCTACTGTTGTTGATGCCGCTAATGCAATTGAAGTTTCTCGGTTGGTTGCTTCATATTAATGTATTTGCATTGTGTTTAGGTATCCGTGTTTAATTAGTGCAATCACTGATATTGATCATGGGCTAGTGACAGGAGCAATAGCATCAATGATGAATCAGTGCCTCTTGGTGGTACAGAAACTGAATTGACCGAAGATGCTGAAGAGTATTTTGTCCCTGATTCTGAATCACTTGCACAGATTAGAGAAAAATATTGCATTCAGTGTCTTGAGATGTTAGGGGAATATGTGGAGGTGCTTGGGCCTGTCTTGAATGAGAAGGGAGTTGATGTGTGTCTGGCATTATTGCAGCACAGTTCTAAACATAGGGAGGCAACACTCTTGCCTGATGTGATGAAGCTCATTTGTGCTTTGGCTGCTCATCGGAAATTTGCTGCATTATTTGTGGATCGAAGTGGCATGCAGAAATTGCTTGCTGTACCTAGGACAGAGCAAACCTTCTTTGGTCTATCCTCTTGCTTATTTACTATAGGTTCTCTTCAGGTAATGACCTGTGTTTTCTTTTTTATTAGAAGATTGGTTCTCTTTGTAAGGTACGGAGTTTTATCCAGTATATCTGGCAATATCTCACTTTCTGAATATTATTACAGGGGATAATGGAACGGGTATGCGCCCTTCCGTCAGATGTTGTCTATCAAGTGGTTGAGTTAGCTATTCAACTTCTTGAGTGTCCTCAGGATCATCAAGCCCGGAAAAATGCAGCCTTGTTTTTTGGTGCTGCTTTTGTCTTCCGAGCTGTTATTGATGCTTTTGATGCTCAGGATGGTTTACAGAAGTTACTTGGCCTTCTAAACGATGCTGCCTCAGTAAGATCTGGAATTAATTCAGGTGCACTAAACCTGTCAAGTTCAGCAGCTTTGCGGAATGACCGTTCACCAGCAGAAGTGCTGACATCATCAGAGAAGCAGATAGCTTATCACACCTGTGTTGCTCTGCGTCAATATTTCAGAGCACATCTTCTTCTACTCTTGGATTCAATTCGTCCCAATAAAAATAATCGAAGTGCTGCTCGAAACATTTCAAGTGTAAGAGCTGCATACAAGCCACTTGACCTTAGTAATGAGGCCATTGATGCAGTCCTATTGCAGTTACAGAAGGATAGAAAGCTAGGTTCTGCATTCGTGAAGACTCGTTTTCCTGCAGTTGACAAGTTTTTAGGTTTTAATGGGCACATTACCATGTTGGAGTTGTGTCAGGTTAGGCTATTCACCTCTCTCATTAGTTTCTTGTTTGCATTTTGTGCAATTATATCTAATTTGCTGATGTCCATAGGCCCCACCTGTTGAGCGCTATTTGCATGACTTGCTTCAGTATGCCTTGGGTGTTCTACACATTGTTACATTGGTTAATGACAGCCGCAAGATGATTGTGAATGCCACATTAAGCAATAATCGTGTCGGTATAGCTGTCATTTTGGATGCTGCCAATATTTCTAGTAATTATGTGGACCCTGAGGTAAAACACTCTTGCTGTAATATTTGCCTGTTAGTACCATCGCATTATTATTGTCATCGTGATTACTGATATTATTGTTTTGGAGGCAAATTGTTATGAGGTATCTTGCTGTTTTATGACTAACTCTTTGCATTCTAATGAACTTTTTATTTTTTACATTTGCAGATCATACAGCCAGCGTTGAATGTGCTAATTAATCTTGTTTGCCCACCCCCTTCAATCAGCAACAAACCCGCTGTTCTTGCTCAGGGCCAGCAGACTGTTTCGGGTCAACTTGCAAATGCTTCTGTTGTGGAGCCTAGGGATAGAAACGCAGAACGTAGCCTGAGTGACCTAAGAGAACGGAATGGAGAGTCCAGTGCTGGTGATCGAAGCATGGTAGCAGCTTCTGCTGCTCGGTCAATCAGTAGCAATTCACAAACACCTGTTCCTACTGCAACTTCAGGATTGGTTGGGGATCGAAGAATATTTTTAGGTACTGGAGCAGGCTGTGCTGGCCTTGCTGCACAAATGGAACAAGGATATCGTCAAGCAAGGGAGGCTGTACGTGCCAACAATGGTATAAAGGTTCTTCTCCACCTTCTTCAACCACGGATATACTCACCTCCTGCTGCTCTTGACTGCATTCGTGCTCTTGCATGCCGAGTACTGCTGGGTTTAGCTAGAGATGGTGCAATTGCACATATATTGACCAAACTTCAGGTAAAGATTCCAATGCCTGTATAAGGCGCAACTTGCATAGTTTTGTACGTTTAAACATTTTTATTAGCGTATATTATATGGCTGCATTTTATTTTTCTTGGGACGAGTAGGTTAATCATTATCTTTTCCTGCATATGGGCAGGATTAATCATCTTGTCATGTTCGACTTGCAGAATCGCTTATTCTTTTGGTGTACATGTCTCTGTTTGTTTGGACCATAAACATTTTCTGAGATTGTTGAACATCTCAAATGATCTGTTATTCCTCTACTAAGTTTATTTTGGTGTTTAGGTTGGGAAAAAG
The DNA here is from genome assembly GCA_947857235.1 of Jatropha podagrica. Taxonomy (NCBI): domain Eukaryota; kingdom Viridiplantae; phylum Streptophyta; class Magnoliopsida; order Malpighiales; family Euphorbiaceae; genus Jatropha; species Jatropha podagrica. Next base: position 17,947 of record CANUEP010044782.1, on the reverse strand, counting down.
TTGTCAGAGCTGATTCGAGATGCGGGTAGCCAGGCACCTGGAACTGATCAAGGCAGGTGGCAAGCAGAACTTGCCCAGGTTGCAATTGAACTAATAGCGGTAATCATTTTTACTTCCTACCATGGTTAGAATATAATATCTGAATCACTTCCTTTGCAGCAAGTGTTCTATACATGCATTTCATTTCTGCACATCCTTAGTTAAAACCTCTGTTCTACCCCACCTGTAAGCCCAGGCCAGCCCCTTCATTTGACTGGGCTTGATCTCCAGTGCACACCTTATCTCTTGGTATCTACACAATTTATCTATTTTTGCCTTGCACAATTCCCATCTAGTTCAATATGTGGCATTTGAACTGACCAAGGCAGGTGGAAAGCAGAACTTGCCCAAGCGGCAACTGAACTAATTGCTGTGGTCATATTTACTTCCTACAGTGCTTAGAATGTAATTTCTGAATCATTTCCTTTGCAGCAATTGTTCTGTGCATACATTTTGTTTATGCTGTCCTTTGTCATAACTTCTGGTCTCTCCAGCCAGTAAGTCCAGGCCAGCTCCTTCATTTTAGTGGGCCTGGTCTCCAGTGTGCAAACTTTCTCTTGATCTTACACAATTTATTTATTTTGCCATACGCAATTCTCATCTGGTTCAATGCACAGCCTTTGCATGCTATGTGCCTCTGGTTGTTTTATCATAAGCTATAAGGTAAACAGATATTTATTATTCTGCATGGTTGTTGCGAGGATAACTGTTGGCAACAGTTTGCTGCATCAACTGTCTGTTTAAGTGTTGGATATTGTCTTTTGGTTGCATGGAAAACTTAGGGATCAGTTACTTTGAGCTCTTTTATTCCTTTTATTTTCCCCCTTGACATGTAGCGTGTCAATGTCTGACATCTGTATTCACTGTTTATACATTCTGCAGATTGTAACAAATTCAGGGCGTGCCAGCACATTGGCTGCTACTGATGCTGCTACCCCTACACTGAGACGCATAGAGAGAGCTGCAATTGCTGCTGCAACACCCATCTCTTATCATTCTAGGTATTTAGTAAATACGTAAAAAGTATTGCACCCAGACCATTACATAATCGCTCTTCTGACTCTGGTTTTATTTCTATGTTTGTTGTATTTGTGTACATGGAAACCTCAGGGAACTACTGCTCCTCATCCATGAACACCTTCAGGCTTCTGGTTTGGCTGCATCTGCTGCGACATTGCTGAAAGAGGCCCAATTGACGCCTTTGCCACCGCTGGCAGGTGCATCTTCCCTCACGCACCAGGTCTCCACACAAGAAACTCCTTCAGTACAGCTTCAGTGGCCCTCTGGTCGAACCCCTTCTGGATTCCTCTGCAACAAATCAAAAGCAAGTGCACATGATGAGGATTCAAGCTTGAAGTGTGACTCAGCTTTGTCTTCAAAGAAGAAACCACTTGTGTTCTCACCAACTTTTAGTTTACAGTCAAGAAATCAGTCTCAATCGCATGACTCCAATCATCCATCAATCAAAAAGGCTCCAGGTGGTTCAAAACAATATGCTACTTCTGGAAATTCATTAGAAGTGCTGCCAGAAGCCTTGCCAAGAAACATTCCGGATGCAGAAACTTTATGTAAAACTCCAATTATACTTCCAATGAAAAGGAAACTATCAGATCTGAAAGATGTTGGTTGTGCTTCATCTGGCAAGCGAGTAAACACTAGTGAGCATGGACTTCGCTCTCCAGTTTGCTTGACACCAAATGCCATGCGCAAGAGCAGTTTATTCAATGACCCTGTTGGGATTTCTACACCTAGTTCTAATTTGAGGGAGCCACACGGTAGATCAATACCAAGCAGTTTGGTAGATTATGTAGATGACAATCAATATGGTAACCCTACCCAGCTTGGGCTTCTAAATGATCAGCAGCCCAGCAACTCAGAGCGGTTAAGTCTTGATTCTCTTGTCGTTCAGTACTTGAAGCACCAGCATCGCCAGTGCCCAGCACCAATTACCACTCTTCCACCTCTGTCTCTCTTGCACCCACATGTTTGTCCTGAACCCAAAAGGAGCCTTGATGCCCCATCAAATGTAACAGCTAGGCTTGGTACACGGGAGTTCAGAAATATATATGGCGGGGTTCATGGAAATCGCCGGGATCGCCAATTTGTATATAGCAGATTCAGGCTGTTGAGAACTTGTAGGGATGATGCTGATGCCCTTTTGACATGCATAACTTTTGTTGGGGATTCCTCTCATATTGCAGTTGGCAGTCATACTGGAGAGCTTAAAATTTTCGACTCCAACAGCAACAGTGTGCTGGAAAGCTGCACTAGCCACCAGTCTCCCTTGACACTCATCCAGTCACATGTTTCTAGTCAAGCACAACTGTTGCTCTCTTCAAGTTCCCAAGATGTACGTCTGTGGGATGCCTCTTTGATCTCAGGTGGGCCTATGCATTCACTTGAAGGGTGCAAGGCTGCAAGGTTTAGTCATTCTGGGAGTATATTTGCCACGTTAAAAAGTGAGCCAGTTCGACGGGAAATTCTCATTTATGATATTCAAACCTGTCAGGTGGAATCAACCCTGTCAGATACAAGTTCAAGTTCTACAGGTCGGGGACATGTGTATTCACTTATACACTTTAGTCCTTCAGATACAATGTTGCTCTGGAACGGGATCTTATGGGATAGGCGGCAGTCTGGTCCTGTTCACCGTTTTGATCAATTTACGGATTATGGGGGTGGGGGTTTTCATCCTGCTGGGAATGAGGTATGCGAGATTTTGTTACTGTTTTGTTAAATCGATCATACTAATGTTGGTTGGCAGGAAATCCTTTTTTTAAAAAAAATTAATTCTTAGCTAAATCTCCTCTATTCATAATTTGAAGAATATAAGAGATAATAACAAAGCTGGAGAAATTCTCAAGTGAAAATAAATTACAGTTTAGTTCACATGTAGTATTGGCTTATGATGAGAAATTTTTAAATGAGTTCTCACATGGCCTTATGGATAGTATTGATTCTTTGAAGGGCGTAATTATGATAAATACAACTCAAAACACTGATGAATAAATGTTTTGGGAGCCATTGCTGGCATATTTTAGTAGTGGGTTTTGTGCAGGAAATTTCTTTGGTGCTCTTTAATTGGTCTTATATTTTCAAATGATAACCACTGCAATTCTGCACCTGTCTTATGGGTTATCCTTCCATTTAGCTAGAAACTTGTAATTTGCTTCTTAAACTTTTGATTGCTGTCCTTTGTTAAAGAGTTGTGTTCGTTGCAGGTTATAATTAACTCTGAGGTTTGGGATCTTCGGAAATTTAGGCTCCTTCGGAGTGTACCTTCCTTGGACCAGACAGCAATAACATTTAATGGACGTGGTGATGTCATTTATGCAATCTTGAGGAGAAATCTTGATGACGTAATGTCAGCTGTCCACACGCGACGTGCAAAACACCCCTTATTTTCTGCTTTCCGCACTGTAGATGCCATCAATTACTCAGAAGTTGCAACTATACCAGTAGATCGTTGTGTCCTTGATTTTGCTACAGAGGCAACTGATTCTTTTGTTGGGTTGGTTACAATGGATGACCAAGAAGAGATGTATTCATCTGCTAGGATTTATGAGATTGGTCGACGGAGGCCAACTGATGATGACTCTGATCCTGATGATGCAGAAAGTGAAGAAGATGATGATGATGAAGATGAAGATGATGGTGACATGGATCCTATGCTTGGTCCAGACCTAGATGGGGACGGTGAGAGTGATGCTGATGATATGAGCAATGATGATGATGATGATGATGATGATAGTGTGAGTGAGCTTGATGATGAAGAGGAGGATGGGGACTTCATTATGGATGATGTAGACTTTGATGGAGGAGCTGGGTTGCTGGAGATTGTTACTGAGGGTGATGAGGAGGATGATGACAGTCAGGTGGTTGAATCTTACAGCAGTGATGAGGTGGATGATTTTGTCGGTAATGGTTATAACTTTTAAATATTCATTTTCAAAATCTCCATATATTGTTACTAGTAGGAGTTCTGGTGATGTAATTATTTTAGCTTTTTCACCAGGGCAGCTATTTAAAGCCTTTTTGGGTTTTGGAATGGTGAGAGCTCCATGTAACTTGGAAGTTAAAGAACTTTTTGAGCTGGTTTCTATTTTGTTAATCATTTAGCAAATGTCTTAAAGTGAAAAAGATGCGATGATCGTTATTTCATTTTTTTAGCCTATTTAATTTCTAAATTCATTTAAAATAATTAAAAAGATAAAATTTAATATTTTAGATTAATTTAACTCTTGAGTTTGTTTAAAATGATTAAAAATATTAGACTTAACATTTGGGTCAATAATATTTCAACATGGTTTGGATTGGACAGTTTTTGATTTCTTGTATAGATATTTTTCAAATATGAAATAAAGGAAAATAATCTTGACAGATAATTTTGATTTTATATTTTATTAATATATTTTAGTTTCAATATTTTAAAAATATTATTGATTACTAGATTGACGATGGTTTTTGGTTTAAAAATTTTAAAAATAAATGAATGATAATTTTAAAATTTATTTGTAAATAAATTTCAAAAATATAATTCATTTATAATTGAATTTGTGTTGTTTGGTATATTATAATTTATGGTAAGAAATTCAATTAAATTTTATAAAATTATATTTAGAATAAATTATTAAAAAAAAATTTATTTGTCTTTATTTTTTAAAATACTCTTGACATAAGAATCTAATAACAATAATATAACCATCAATTTATATTTATTATATATAATATCATTATTTTTTATTTTTTTACTAAATAATAAATTTTATATATTAATTAATTAATCAATTGTATAAATATAATATATAAAATAATTATAACATTCATCATAATAGTTATTTTTAATTTATATAAAATGTCTTCGTTCAACAAAAACTGTAGTTTCACACTAATAATTATGGAGTTCAAAAAGGAAAAAAAAAAAACAATAGGAAAGAAAGAAAATACTTCGGTCCATAGAATGGTAGTTTCGTCAAATAAAATTTAATAATTTATTATTATGTTCAAGTTTAATAAAATAATTAGGTAAAATAAGTAAAAAAAATTAAAAAATTGAATTTATAGAAGAAAAGGGTAGTTTTGTAAAAAAAAAAAATAGAGTGTTTAGTTTTGTGGAATTGATTTGGAAATTTCACCTATTTTTATAGAATTTAGTGTAGTTATATTTAATTTCATGAAATTGAAATATATATATTTTTTCATTCCAAATGCGAAAAATGAATTTTTAAATAAATTTCATAAAATTCATTCATTTCAATCTGACTCGTATTATTAAATTTGCATATAAATTCTCTGCATTTTCTTATGTTGAATAGATTTTCTTTTTATTTAAAGGGAGATGAGCTAAATCAAGTCTGGATCCTACTAGGTAGCCCTATTTATCACTAGCAAGAAGTATGCTTTATCTTCAATGCATGCCCTTTTTGATTGGCCGAAATGATATTGCTGCCATGCAACAACGGTTCATAAAATTAATAAAAATATTTATTGTGAAATTACTCAAACTCGAGATCTCTTATTATTTACGTATCTCTTATTATTTACGTATGTAAAAGATCAATTAGGTCAACCTGATTAGCATGTTGAATAGATTATTATGCTACAAATTTTGTAAATTTATTAAAGCTTTTTTTAAGGAGAATTTGTTTAAATGATACCAAATGTTTTATATATTTATTTTGTTATTCCGTATCTTCTATTTAAAGATTTAAAAAAATTAATTTTAAGTGTTTTTAATGTAGAATAAAAAATATAAAGTCAATTCAGTTAAATTGAATCGATTCTTTAGTAAAATTCAAAATAAATTTAATAATTAAATTGATTTAAAATATTAAATCTAATATATATAAATTTAAGAACCAAATCAACATTTGTTTGATTTGGGCCGATGGCTTCAAATTGGTTCCGCTTTAACAATGCCCCTCGATGTTAACTAAAACCCCAATACCTCAACAAGTGCCATGTTGCGCTTTTAGATGGGCTGTGGCATCTTAAATTCTTAACTGCTTCGTTTTAAGGTAAAAAAGATAATATTATTTCTCTGTTTTTATTCACAAAAGTTTAATTTTTTTTATAAATATAAATCATATGGAGAATATATTTTTAAAATGTAATGATTATCTTTATAATTTTTAAAAATAATTTAATCAAATTAAGAAATATTTTATTTTAATTTAGAGAATTAATTATTTCTTTGGTTATTTTGAAATTATATTTGTAGATGGAGAAAATATGACAATTCATTCTTATTTTATTATTTATATTGATGTGTATAGAAATGAATGATTTTTATATTTTCCTTTTGAGATAACTGAAATTCATTCAGAGTTGTCCGATTTTTGATAACTTGATCCCTTATTCTAGTAAGGCATCGTTTAAACACTATTTAAATTTAAAAATAAATCCCTTTTTTATGAAATTGTGTTAGTTCAAGACTAAAGTAATGGGTAAAATAAGATGAGCAGAGGGAAGCCCATGCTCACACATTATTCTGCAAGACAGGCAATAAAGAAAGGAAAATTGAAAAGAGCACGGTCAACACGTGTAGAACCAAGGTAGCGAGTACTTAGAGGAATTCATAGTCGCGAGTAACGCTGGCAACGGTCACAATTAAAACGAGGCTTGGGGGAAGTAATTGAGAAACGAAGACTGCTCTCATTTTCGTCTTCACTGGATTGTTTGTTCCTCTCGGACCATATTTGTCTGCAATTTCAAACAATTTTGTTATCGATTGTACTTGCAATCACTGATCAGGTAACCTTTCCATTTGATTTTATCTTCGAATCGTGTTTCTCCGGTCAGCAATTCTCCTAATTTCTCTTTCTTTTTGATATTTTCGTTATTCTGCGAGTCGGTGAAGGTCTGCATTTGATTCATTTAATAGTACTGATAAAGTCTTTACCGATTTCCTTTTTTACTTTTTTTTTGCTGATTTTGACTGCTTCCTTTAATTCTTTCGTTGTTCTAATTATCTGATCTGTATGTATGAACTCGTTTTATTTACCTATTATATTTTTTTCCTTATCTCGATTTTTAATTTTTTTTATACTAATGTGTAGCTGTACAGCTATTTTTGGTTTGCCCTCCCTTTCGTGGTAGAGAATTTTAATTTTTATACTTTTATTATTAGATTCTTGTTGAGAAAATTAAAGGGGTTCAACTGTATAAAATTTTAATTTTTTTTTTTAATGTTATCAAAGAGCTTTAGTTCAAGGAGTTGACAGTGTGGCTTTAATTTCGAGGGTTTTGTAAAATTTTGGATATTTTTGAAAGTGTTTTCTTGAATGTGTTTGATTACAGTCCATAGATGACGACGCACTTCAAACGCGCACAAAGCTTGTGCAATCTAGATAATTGCATCTCTGTTGTCTATTATAGTTTGATCCTGTATTGCATCCGGATTCCAATTTATTCTATTTTTTTTTTTGTTTGGTTACTTGTTTTATTGAGTGCCTTATATGAGCATTTCGATGTACTTATGATGCCTCTTCCCTTGGATACTTATAAACTTCAGAGATGATGTGAACTGTTCCAATAATGCATTCAGTGGAATTTTCTTCATCTTCTAGTTCTATGATTCTCAACAATGCATTGAGCAGAGTATATTTAAATTCCATGTTGATATTCTCTTCATTTTAGTCATTAGTGTGTGTTTGTGCCATTGTGTGTTCTAAAATTTGCTAGTCTCAGTAATCATCATAGGCTTAATTGCTGTAAGTAGTTTAGTAACTTTGTTGTTTCATTCTCTGACATCCCATCATTTGAATATTCAAGTAGAGTATCAAGGGGATCTTGTGCCAATAAAATATCTAAAAGCAGCCTAGGGGAGCTTAATGATTGTTCATTGTAATTTCGTGTTAATTTGATTTAAGAATTGTTCATATATGTTGGTGTAGGGCACATTCACTACAAATTTGACATCATCAAATGTGCTTGAGCAGTTTCAGATTAGAGTGACTGTGTATCTGTCATTTTATTTGAGGAGCTTCTTTCATGATTGGGAAAATGGTGGAAGGGCCAAATTTTACTGGACTTATAGGAGGAAATAACGACAATGATAACAACTATTATGATTTCACCCAAGGCTTTTACCAAAAACTTGGCGAGGGTACAAACATGTCCATTGACAGTTTACAAACAAGCAATGCTGGTGGGTCTGTCTCAATGTCAGTGGACAACAGTAGTGTCGGGTCCAATGATTCTCTTACCCACATTTTAAGCCACCCAGGTTTAAAACCTGTCCGCCATAATTATAGTGTCTCTGTGGGCCAGAGTGTGTTTCGCCCAGGGAAGGTCACACATGCACTAAACGATGATGCACTAGCTCAAGCATTGATGGATAATAGGTACCCAACCGAGGGATTGGAGAATTATGATGAATGGACTATTGATTTGAGAAAACTTGTTATGGGGACAGCTTTTGCCCAAGGGGCTTTTGGGAAGTTATATAGAGGAACATATAATGGAGAGGATGTTGCAATAAAGATACTGGAGAGACCCGAGAATAGCCCGGAGAAAGCCCAAGTGATGGAGCAGCAGTTTCAGCAGGAAGTCATGATGCTTGCAACACTAAAGCATCCCAATATAGTGCGATTTATTGGTGCGTGCCGTAAGCCCATGGTTTGGTGTATTGTGACTGAGTATGCAAAGGGAGGGTCAGCTCGGCAATTTCTGACTAGGCGGCAGAATCGGGCGGTGCCACTGAAATTGGCAGTTAAGCAGGCATTGGATGTTGCAAGGGGAATGGCATATGTCCATGGTCTTGGGTTTATACACCGGGATTTGAAGTCTGATAACCTTCTGATTTCAGCTGATAAGTCCATAAAAATTGCAGATTTCGGTGTGGCACGGATTGAGGTGCAGACTGAGGGAATGACACCAGAAACGGGAACATACCGATGGATGGCTCCGTAAGTCTCTAAATGCTTTCGGTAAATTTTGGTTTCTTTTTCGTGTTAATCTTTGGCTGCCATTTATACTTCTAATGCAATGTTTTTATTTGCTTTGCCCGTCTAATTCATCATTTTGATGTATGCACATTGCCATATTCTGTTTTTTCTTTTTACTGCTTATCAACGGTTACAGATTTACAAGGAAATTTGTCTTTCCACCTCTAACATCATTTTTTGTACTTGTGCAAATATGGAAAATTCACGCGAAAGGTTCTTGGAAAGTTCATCTTGTTACCTTTTGTTTTCTTTTTATAATTGTTTGTTTTCCTTAAAGGACACTATCTTGTTACTTTTCTGTTAGTATTATTATTTTTCCAAAACTGAATGGTGTGGCACTATCTACTACACTTTTCTTTTGGGTTTGTGATGGCCAAAAGCCCAGAACCAAAAAGGCAAACTTAGATAATCCTATCCTAGCAACTTTATTTATTTATCTAAATTGACAGGCTCGGAATTGTTATTATTGCTATTGTACCTTTTTTTTTAATGAAAAAAAAAAAAGAAATTTTAATTTCAACAATTTTTTTAATAGGAGTAGAATTCTGTAATAGAGACCACTTATGAATTTACCATGCTGATACTACATTTCATTGCTTTTTTTTTTTCTTAATTTCAATTTTGCAACTTTTCGTTTACAAATTTAAGTTATTGGGCTATTACATTAATGAAAATTTTCAATATTTGCATAAAAATGTAGTTTAGATATTCCTGTATATTCCTGTAGGATTCAATTGATGTGTAAATAAATCTTTACTTTTAATCTAAAATTCAATTTCATCATTTTATCAAATAAGCATTGAAGTAACAAGGATTTCAAAATTACAAACTCGAGGTAAAATAAAGATAAAACTACTATATTCTAATTAAAACACTTTGATGCAAACTGCAAAATAGCATTGCAATTGTACAATTACACTCACCATGTCGATGGAATTAAGATGTGTAAATGATTTTACAAGCCTTTTGAATGACTTCCATTGACTATCTCACCTGTTATTAATAAAATGAAATGAAAACAATGAAATGCCTCAGCATTACTCGAACAATGTTTGCTTGTTTCTTTTATCTACTCCCAGTCCTCCCATTTTTTTCCCTACCTGTTTCGCTAATTGCCACCACTTGGAAAGATCTATATGCAGGGATTTTGTTTTTGAGTGTGACTTATTTGTGGGAGACTGTTTGTCATTGTCAGACAAATGTGATCCTTAAAAGGGAAAATAACTATTTTATCTCAGTATTTTTCAAAATTAATTTCTTCATCCTTGTCCTTTTAATAATAGATTAGTTTATTCCTAATGTTTGATGCCGATAGACTAGTAGTTCTTCCATCTATTTTTTTTTTTGTACTCCGATAAATGCCTTGTGAATGAAGAAATCCCTTCTGTGCCTCTTCTAACATCCCTCCTCTCATTCCAATTGCTAATTATGCCACCAACCTCCACCTACTTCAAGGCAGCCACCACCTTTCAATCAAAGATCTAATAACAAGAAAAAAAAAAAAAAAAATCGAGCCCTAAATTCTTGAACCACATAGGATCAATATAATCCAATATAACAAAACACAATGGATATCAAAATTAAAACATCGTGGAAATCAAACAAAAATGGGATCCATTGCCGACCTAATCTTGAATATTTAAAGTAGAAAAAGAGTAATTCAATAGGAACACAGTTGTAATTAAATAAAAAAAAAATGGAAACTAAATCTAGAAATTAAAGAGTAACTAAATATGTAAATAACATCACAGCTGAAACTAAATGAGAAAATTCTTATAAAAAAGTTCTAAATCTCGAATCTTTAAAGCAAAATAAGAGTAACTAAATTAAAATCCTAAATTAACTCAAAATCTTGGTAGAAGAATGCACCTTTAATCTTGAATCCATTATGAACAAGAAATTAAACTACTTCTTCCTATGTCTCCAAACATCCCATTAAGCGCAGAAACATTTTCTACTGACAGCCGTCAAGTTCACCGTGAATTCCAATTCAAACTCCACCATTGTAGAGTGATTCAATTGTTGCTGCAAGAAACCATAAGCTTTACTTTTTAAATGGAATTGAAACAACCATTACCATCAGAATAGGCGACAAGGAGTTTTGGATTGCAAGGCTACCTTAGATGCATCAGGTTCTCATAAAACATGGGTTACAAATTGCTCTTATTTTTGTGGCATGTTTTTTAGTGATCGTAATGAATTCTGTTGTGTGGAGTATAGAATTTAGGAAGAAGAATTCGCATAAAGGATGATGGTCAGGTGGCTGTTGTAGTTTCTTTACATTGCACACTGTCCCAGCCAAATAGAAATTGATCATTTTGGAAGTAAGAATACTGGTTGCTTTAGCTTCGTAGGATGCCAGAAAATAATTGCTTCCATGATTTGATGGACTGGCAAGGACTAATTTGCTTGTGAGTGTTGTTTCCATGTTTGCGGACTAGCGAAAATAGTATTCATGGTTTCTCAGAATCCAGAGTTTTTGTGTGCGATGCTCAGCCTTGTAAATGTTTTAGTGTGGACATTACATTGTTTGGCTGCTTTGCTTCCATCAATCAATCTGAATCTTTAGCCATGCAGCCTTCTGTGTTCTGAATTATTGCTAGTTCTTCATATTATCTATATGCTTTTTGTGCGGATAAAATCTGCTTTGGGAATCAAAAGATGTGACATTATTTTGGAGAATACTACAGTATCTGCGAAGTGTTATTTTTATTCTGTGCTTGCTCGTTCCTTTTCTGCTCTGCTATTTTTCACTTGATAATTTTCCTTTTTTTTTATTGGAGTATTTCTTTTGTTGTATATTTGCTGTTGGTAGCTCATTATATTGGCAGCTTGGGCATCATGTTGATTTGGATATTAATGGCTGGTCCATTTAGCATGTGTAGACTGTATTGTAACCATTCTCCTTTTATGTTTACCTTGCCATTTACGCAGAGAGATGATTCAGCATCGGCCCTATACGCAAAAGGTGGATGTCTATAGTTTTGGAATTGTGCTTTGGGAGCTTATAACAGGTATGCTTCCCTTCCAGAACATGACAGCAGTGCAGGCTGCATTTGCTGTGGTGAACAAGGGTGTAAGACCCGTTATCCCAAATGATTGTCTCCCTGTACTGAGTGAGATCATGACTCGCTGCTGGGACACCAACCCTGAAGTGCGTCCTCCTTTCACTGAGATTGTCAGGATGCTTGAGAATGCTGAAACTGAGATTATGACTACTGTGCGCAAGGCACGCTTCAGATGCTGCATGACACAACCCATGACAGTTGACTGATCCAGAATACATGAGTGAAAAACATATGGTAAAGATGATACAAACAAGAAGTGAATTGTAAAATGTCGCAGTATGAACTTATATGTTTGTGTATGTATTAGTTTCCCTTTCCTTTTCTTATTTGGTCCTTGCTTTTTAAGATAGGTTGAAGTTAACCATTAGACTGCTTGCTTTTGGTTTTTGGGTCTCAATTGTAATGGAGTAGCGATGTCTAAGCAAATTTTCTAGTTCCAAGTAGCTGTGGAAACATTAATTTTCTTTCTTATCTCTGTAGCTAAATATATGGGACCAGCTGTCTCATTGTTGTTGATTGTTCTTGTTTTCCTATAACAGAGTGTGTACAGATTGATATTTGCCTTTTTTCTTAGAAAATGATTTTTTGTTTTTTTTTTTAAGCAGTGTTCTGTTGGTTGCAGCTAGGGCAGAGGAGAATATGGCATCTAAGGGGCGGTAGTCTTAGATTTCGTGTTTTAGTTAATAAATTAGCTGGGGTGAGGGGGTGGGGGAGAAAAATGGTTTCTTAAATTATTTTTTATAATAAATGTAAAAATAAATAAGAACTTAAATTCTATATTTATAAGTTGCTTAACAATCGTGTTATTAAAATTGGCGGTAAAGGTTTTGATTTGGATCGAAACTTTCAACGGTTTGGTTTGATTTTAATATTGCGCAATTCCTACTTTAGGTTTGGTTTGATTATTGTATACAAATTGACCATGCATATGTGATGTATGGGAGCATCCCATTCACTAAACTAATCAATAAATTGGTCATTAATTTATTGATTAATCATATAAATGCACTTGTAAGGAGGAACAAAATAAAAATAAAAATATTATTAGTCATTAATATTATTGATTTTGTTTTTCTGGTAGTGAGGTCTAGATACTTTATCAATAAAAATATACTGTTTGTTGGTTTGGTTTATAAAAACAAAATAATAAAAACAAATCAAAGCAAAAAATTACAAATATTTTAACTCAACTGTATGAAAATTTTATACGTAAAAATAAATAAAACTGTATAAAAATTAAATTATTAGTACGAAGAACAAATATAAATAATATGCAACCACACGTTCAAAAAAGACTAGTACCCACCAAGTAAAAGAGCGCCTAACTTGCAAGTTGCAACAGAGTTAGCTAGTGGCATCCAATCCCTAATGCATTAACTATTTACTATTTGAAACCGTATATTCTAAATGGATTTGAAGATTAATACAAAAAATTTATTTATAACTATCTTTCCTTAAAAGAAATTCACTTGCAAATGAAATGATCCAATTTTCATTTGTAGTAGTTACTATAAAAGTCTGTTGCTGCGCCATCAAGTACATGATAAAGGTTCAGGGCAATAGATAGATCAGAAGGAACTCTACACTAATTACCTCGAGCTTTCGACACTGCATATAGCAGTCCCTGGGCGTCCAAAGTTCCAAATATACGACCCTAATCAAAACTTGTAAATCACATTATATAATTATACAAATTATATAAAGTTGGCCACTTCTATAAATCTAAGTTGCAATTTGCAGAATTCCTGAAAGTTCAATCAATGGGCGGAAAGCAGTTTCTCTGGTACTAATTTTTCCATTTCACAACTATATGGTGAGAAATCAGATATTTTACTTTGTAGCCGCTCTTGCACTCATGGATGAATGGTAGGTGGTACTTCGCTGTTTCCTATAAGATGTGTAAACATCATCATATTGACTTGCCTCATTGGGGTCACCTGTGGCCCCAAGCCCCAATCTTCCTGATCCCGTGCATCCTGGTTTTCGCTCCACACTTCCATCAGCATAAGCCCCAGTCTCTGGGTCAACCTGTAAGTTAGGAGGTGGAGGAATGCAAGCTCCTCCTTTACGAATGGGAGGATCTCTCTCATACTCATCATCTTCATCTTTTGAATGGGACTTTATTGATCCCTCAAATGGATTAACCTCTCCGATCTCTTTAAAGAATTTTGACACTCTATCTTGAATTTCAGTCGGGGATACATTGGATGGAGGTATAATTGTTGGGATGTCCAAAGGACTCAAAGGAGAGTATGGCACCCCACTCCCGATCTGCATCTTTTTTACCATTCCAGGAATAAGGCCAGGTGGGAACAAAGGATATGGTGGCAACTTTTCACCAACAATAGCGGGAGGTGCTTGTAATGAATTTGGTGCAGATTGTTGATTAGCTGGTTGAACAGAAGAATTTATGGGCATGGACCCAGGGAATGCACCCACAGGAACTGAATTCGCCATAAATTGCTGGTTTCCTAGGGATGGTGGCATGGCTAGTGGCATTTGTTTATCAGGATGCTCCTGATCTAGTATACTTTGCCTATCAGGCTGCCATTGTGGGACATGGTTTATCGGTTGCTGTGTAAAGCCTGCAGGAAAAAAAAAAAAAAGTAAAATTATTAAGAAAACATAATCCATAGCCATTTGTACATGCAACAAGTATTGGCTAGCAATAATCTAAATGGACAGTGGAAGAAGCTACCTGCAGTAGCAGAGGAATCCATTGAAGCAGTGGATAGTTCTTTTGGGGGCCCTGAAAAGGAATTTGCAGGTGGTCCACCAAGCATCTCGCCTTCAAGTGCATAAATAGTATCTTGATCATAAACCTCCTTGGTACCCCAGAACTGAAGAATCTTCTGTAACCGTGGCTGATTGTCATCCTTATTTTGAGGATTGTGATACACCCTTGCAAGCATGGAACCCAGAATTGGCTTAAATGCAAGGGCCTCATTATCAAGGTCATGTGGGTTAAGCCTCCTCTGCAAACTGCAGGATATGAATAGCAAAGATAACTAGGTTATGGAAGACTCATAATGAAACTACATGCTTGTCAATGTACACAATGCATGTTACAGAAATTGACAAATCAAACGCCAGAAGCCAAATGCAACAAAGGAAAAAAATAAAGAAAAAAAGAAAGACGAAATCTGGAGGTGTTTAAACGGCAAGCATTATTGCTAGACTCATCCTAAACAGATAAAACCTACCTTCTTCCTTTCATCTCTCTAATTGCATCTTGATGCTAATCTAATAATTAGGTTCAAGATTGCAACAATGTTAGCTCTTTAACTGATGATAGTCCAGATTCCAGCATTCGAGTTTAAAAAAGATTCACACATGGGAATACAGGAATAGCAAGACCAGGTCATGTCCAAGTCACTGATCACGTCCACCAAGAATAGTGGCATATTCAGCTGACGATTTTCATGCTTTGTTCAGTTTCATTTCAATTGTTTAGTTGTGTTTCAGTTTGTTAACCATGTTCCCTTGTAGGAAGTTGAACTTCCATGTTTCCATGTTTCCTTGTTTAAAGTAGGTAGTTATTTCTCCAGCAGTATATTTAAACTTCAGAATTCAATAATAAAGGTATGCAGAAAATTTCAAAAGTTTTGGAGTGCTTTAGCTCAAGAGATCCAGGTTCTCTCTAACAAATATGATTTACCTACAATCATAGGTCGCTCAAAGAAAACACACACATATCCCGATATTCTAACTTCCAACCTCCCCTCACTCATCCTGATATTATAACTTCCAACCCGTAACCCGATCCATAGCAAGGGACTGTCTGTATCAGACAATATGTGAGTATACAATTAAGACAAAAGGTAAAAGTAGAAGCGATACTAACTCAGAAACAAGAAGAACAGTGCCGTTGTCTAACCTTCATCTAATCGACGGAAGTGTAGCCAGAAACCACAATGTGCATGGCAATTTGTGATATGGATTGCATAATACAGATCATGCATGATTA
This sequence comes from Jatropha podagrica, assembly GCA_947857235.1. NCBI lineage: Eukaryota > Viridiplantae > Streptophyta > Magnoliopsida > Malpighiales > Euphorbiaceae > Jatropha > Jatropha podagrica. Next base: position 1,925 of record CANUEP010044782.1, on the reverse strand, counting down.
GCAATTTGGAAAGTAGCATGTCAACAGCATTGGGAAAAAGAAGCAAATATCTTTTCCCGCATAACTTTAGATGTGATGTGTTTGTAGGCAAGTCCTAACAGATTGCTGCAATAACAGATCGGCCACTTCTGAATTCAGTTAAAGCACTGCGAGGATTCCTCGGTCTAGCAGGCTATTACCGCCATTTCATTAAAGATAATGGTTGTATTGCAGCACCGTTAACAAGCATGTTAAAGAAAAATGGGTTCCAATGAACTGAGCAAGCCTTGGATGCCTTCCAAAACTTGAAAACAGCCCTTGCACAAGCTCCAGTCCTGCAATTACCTGATTTTGAAATTGAATTTGTTGTGGAATGTGGTGCTTCCTGCAGGGATGAAGAGGTAGGATCCTTGTTTGCCATATCCCAGCCGATTATACCATTACTGGATAACATATGGGATGAAATCATAGTTGATGCATCTCTTTCCAAGCTGCGAGATCAGATTCTGAATGGTGAAATGAGTGGTAACTGGTCAGTACATAATGACCTTATTTATTTCCGGAGACAAGTCTATTTGCTGTCCACTTCTCCTATTGTTCCATTAATTATTGCTGCAATTCACAATGGGACCCATGAAGGAATTCAGAAGACCTTACAAAGGGTTTGTGGTGAGTTTTTTTGGCTTGGGATGCGAAAAACCATTTAGGAATTTGTTGAAACATGTGCTGTATGCCAACAACATAAGTCAGATCACCTGCATCCTGCTGGTCTGCTTCAACCTTTATCCTTACCAACTCAGATTTGGTCAGATGTCTCCATGGACTTCATCGACGGGTTGCCGAAGGTTAATGGTAAAACTGTTTTGTTTGTAGTAGTTGATAGATTTTCGAAATATGCCGATTTTGTGCCTCTTTCACATCCTTATACTGCAGTTTCTATAGAACATGCATTTTTTGCCAATATTTATAATTTGCATGGGTTACCGGAATCAATTGTGAGTGATCGAGATGTGATGTTTACTAGTCATTTTTGGAAAGAGTTGTTCCGCTCGTGTGGTACTAAGTTAGCATTTTCTTCCACTTATAATCCCCAATCTGATGCGCAAACAGAGGTTGTGAATCGTACCATTGAAATGTATCTTTACTGCTTTGTTAGAGATAAGCCAAAGAGCTGGTCGATTGGTTACCTTGGGCTGAATTCTGCTACAACACTTCATTTCATTCTACTCTCAAAACTTCTCCATTTCGAGTGGTTTACGAAAGAGATCCTCCTCGCATGCTCTCTTATGCTCTTGGTTCCTCTCGTGTCAAGGCTATCAACAAGGCCTTACATGAACGTGATGTTGCTTTGGCTGACGTTTATCTTTGTTTGCAACAAGCTTAGACTCACATGAAAACTTATTATGATAAGGGCCATCGTGAATTAATATTTGCTACAGGGGATCTTGTGTGGGTGCGCCTGTCTCCTTATCGTCACCTCTCCGTAACTAAACAACCCGGTCATTAGCTTGCTCCTTGTTATTACGTGCCTTTTAAAATCTTATGTCAGATTGGTGAAGTGGCTTATCAATCGGACCTTCCTTCCTCTAGCAAACTTCATGATGTTTTTCATGCCTCCTTACTGAAGCCTTATAAGGGGTTGCCTCTATCTAATCTGCCTCTTTTACCTCTTACTGTTGATGGCCACATTATACCTGAGCTAGTCAAGGTTCTCCGAGCGCAATTAAATAGGGGGCAGTTGGGAGCTATTGGTTAGTTGGGTTGGTATGTCAGATTCTGATGCTACTTAGGAGCCTATGGATCAGTTTCGCCAATTTATCCAACTTTTACGCTCGAGGACAAGCTCTTTCTCTAGGAGGGGGGGGGGGGGGGGGGGGGGGGATGTTGTGGTTTTTTTTGTTGGCAAGGCCAACAAACCACGGGGCCCACAAAATTAATTGGAAGAA
>CANUEP010044759.1:0-34908 GCA_947857235.1 Jatropha podagrica | reverse complement strand
GTTAAAGGAATTATTAATTGGTTTAATTTAGGTGACCAAATAACAAACAAGAATGCAGAAATCAAAAAATGCAGAAAAGCAGTAAAGAATCGCAAGGAGCGTAAGGGAGAAAGGGAATGTCCGTCAACACAGACTGTCCCTGAAAACGGAGCCCGGGGCCGAAATTTATAGGCGAAAATGGACCCGAGGGCGGGCGTGACCGCCCTGCTTGGGCAGGCGCGACCGCCCCGCCAGGGCGGGCACGACCGCCCTAGCTGGGGCGGGTGCGTTCCACCCTCTCTCTCTTTTTCACTTCCGGAGGATTTTTCGGGAGTTCCGGACCTCCAAAAAATATTCCGGGATCAGTTCTGCGATCCTCGTAATTTTTCGGACGTTTCAAGTACCATATTGGCATACTTTCGATGAACTTCCAAAATAGCCTTTGGTCCGGCCGGGCTGTTTGCAGCCCGGGAAAATAGGCTTTTTGAGCCTGAAAAATTGGGTATTCACACATGTTCGATATTCATACTAAAATTGAGGGGGAGTGTTATCCAGAACAATTTTACCATGTTATAATATTAGAATTAATTTGTTTTTCGATGATAATTATCATTGTAACAGATTTGTCTTTATCACTTTGTTAGATTAGAGATAAGGTTAAATATATTTATCTTTATCACTTTATTAGAGTTAGAGATAAGGTTAAATAGATTTTATCTTTATCACTTTGTTAGATTAGAAAGTATATAAATACCTCTGTACCTATACATATAAAAGTGCGAAAAAAAATAAGAATATTTTCCTCTATAATTTCTCTCTAAGTTTTCTACAAATTAGATATACCTCTTTCTCCAACCATTGCAATGCCTATATAATTGAAGCCACCACAGCAGGTGATTCGGGCTTGTCAAAGTCGGCTAGATCCAGGACCACCAAGTTATGTGCAGCGGCAAAATTCTCTTTAATCCGATTATTATTAGCAGCAGCAATACCATCAAACAATCAGGTGTGAGTTGTTATATTATGGAAGGTGTGTTCTATGCTGACTGCATCATTTAATATATTCAAAATTAATCATTGATCTGAATATTGACACTTTGTGATTTATAAGATCTCTATATAGCTAACAAATAAAGATTATTGCCCATGTAATTTCTGTATATTTGAGATTTTATCACTATTATACTCCTGTATATACCTTGGTCCCTGCCTTATTATCTTTAGCTGCTTAGTTTATTATTTTATTCTGTTAAATACTATATTAAATAAAATTTTACAATTCAAATAATTTAAAATGAAATATTTAATTAGTAAAATATAATTTAATTGTTATTATATTATATAGTAATATATATTAATAGAAAAACATTTTAGTTTAATCTAACATATCTATACTATATATAAAAATGGGAATAATGGGAAATAATGGGATTTTCAATAGCACTCTTAATGAAATTTAAAATATCCTAAAATAACTTTACTTATAGCCAATTAGAAAATTATATTTTATTATTAATATATTTATAAAATAATTTTTAAGCCAATAATGTCTTCTCATTTACATGAGGAGTGAGAGGTCTCAAGTTCGAATGCTCTCGATCACAAGTGTTTTTATCAATTTAGTGAGTGAAAAACTAGTAGCTCATAGTGTTATTTTAGTTATAGCCAATTAGAAAATTATATTTTATTATTAATATATTTATAAAATAATTTTTGAGCCAATAATTTCTTTTCATTTACGTGACGAGTGTGAGGTCTCAAGTTCGAATCCTCTCGACCACAAGTGTTTTTATCAATTTAGTGAGTAAAAAACTAGTCTTTGTTGATAGCTCATAGTGTTATGTTAGCTCATTAGCTCTCATAATGAATTAAAAGAAATTATTTTTAAATAATACATATAGATAATTAAACAATTAAAAATTTAAGTTTTATCTTGCTAAATTTATTTTTTTAATAAATATATATAATAATAATATATTTAAAAATATTTTTATATTTTAGTTATTAAATATTTAATTCTTTTAGGATATATAGATAAAAAAAAGAAAGAAAATATATTTTTTATTAATATTTTTTTATTTATGTTTGTATGATTTGATTAGATGTATTTTAAAAATAAATTTTTAAATATAATATATATAATTTTTTATTTAGGGGGATAAAAAGAGAAGAAAAAAGTATATTTTTTTATTAATATTTTTTTATATTTGTAAAATTTGATTGGATATATTTTTTAAAAAGTAAATTTTTAAATAGAATTTACATAATTAAACTTAAGATGATAAAAAGTTAAAAATTTTAATTTAAAAATATATATAATATTTTATTGATATATTTATATATCTATATACATTCAAATATTTTTTTGTTTGGTGACTTTTGAAAGAATTTTATTTTTAATAATAATTTTTTATTTTCTTTTTCGTTACTGAATTATTTGTAATTACTATCATTTTAATTTAGTAAGAAATTTAAATCTCCTTGTGATATTTTTTTGATATTCTAAATCTTTTTTATTTAAAAGAAAATGGTGTTTAGAAAATTGAAAAGAAACTAAAGCAATATAGTTCTGTTTGGGTCAATTTTAAAATTTTAAAAATTAGTGTGTATGTGTATATATTTTACTAGGTAAAAAATACTGCTTCCATAGCTAAAATGATTTCTATTATTAATTTAAATTATTATTTCATTTTTTTTAACTTAATAGTAAAAAGTAATTTTTTATTTTTTATTATAGTTATATATAGATATTAATTTAGAGTTAAAGGTAGACATTGAAGATTGAATAATGACTTGATTTTTTTTTTTGGCACTTATTATAATTTTAAAAATTTTCATTTATAAATTAGGAACTAAACGATTAGGTCTAGAGATTGAGTTGAACTTTATTCTGAGACCACTTGATTATATGAAAATAGAATTAAGTATATAAATAGTATTATAAGAAGTAGTTTGGATGTCAAAGTGCAATACAAATTAATCACTTATTTTTATTTTAATCTAAATAAAATTTATACTTTAGTATTATATAGATAAAAAATAAATATATAATGATCATAGTCAATATGCAATGCGCGTCTTAAAAAAGTTAGTATAACTTAAATAGATTAAAAAATAGAAAGTGGTATATATCTATTTATATAGAAAAGTTTTACAGATAAGCTCAAAATTTGAAAGTGGTGATATATGTCTAGTATTTGTTTTTAAAACAAGAAAAACATACCCAATTAAAATATAGAAATATAAAGAAAAGAAAGAAATTTATATAGGTATATATTTATTTAGAGTAAACTACTATCTGGACCCTATTATTAAAAATCATTTAATCCAATTCGGAACTTAATTACAGTTAAGACTCATTACTCCTATCTATAAGTGCGTTTAATAAAAATCACAGAATCTTAATAAGTACAGTGCGTTTAATAAATTGTTACTCAGAACTATTATCTGGTTTCATAAACAAATAATCTTAAAGGTCACATTAGGTTTAACACCGAAGTGTTAAACCGGTATACTTAACACTTAACAATTTAAAAACGCATTCTTTTAGTTTTACAAAAATGAACTAAAAAAAAATATAAAAAAATTTCGAAAGAACCCTACAGAAAAACTGTGAGAGTTTCCCATATATATTCAGTATCACAAACATATAAAAACATTCAAAATACTTCTACAATTCAACCACAACTCAACTACATTTTTTTTTTCAAATTTATTTTTCCAACACATCTCATAAAAACTCAACACAAATAATAAATCAATTCATTTTTAATTGAAAGCATTTAAGATATTAATTACATGCCATAAAATATTCTGACTTTGAAAATAAAACTATTTTCAAATATTTAGTTCATAACATTCTGACTTAAATAAAAGTATTCTAGTGCCTTAATTATATTTACATGCCTTTAGATTTTTCTAAAGACTGAAATTAAAGAGAGACTACTTAAAGACTGACTGTCGTAGAATAAGGGACTTCTAAAAAGTTTGATGCTCACTGTGGACCGTCTACCCCGAATCAACAACCTGCACGTGACAAATCAATGCACTAACCATAAAGCTTAGTGGTGCTTTTTTCCCATTTATAGTAGGAAAATATACATAAGCAATTATAATACATCATATTATCATACATAGTATTTATTCAAAAATAAAGAGTATAATCATAATATAATATATTTCAGACGCGTAATATAAGTATTCACAGTCAACTTGTCCAATTAAATTCAATAATCATGTATCACTAAATTAGACATACTTAATCATGAAATCACATGTGTTCATAAGACAGTATAATTATTTATTTAATTAATTTATATATAAAATAATTTATATTTTTAATTAGGCCTTTAGCATATTTAGAAGAATCAAATAGTAGACAGAGAATTCCATAATAAACATTCGGCTCGAAAGCCCATATAATATCATACGACCCATTAGTCGAAATTAAATTGTCATATCTAGAAAATGGGGTTCGTTAGCCCCTACAAAAATTGGAGTTCATTAGCCCCTATAAGACACTGCGTGTCACACATAAACAGTACTGTATTTTCTATAGCATGCCATACCTCTATACAACTACTGACTCAACCAAGTAGATCAAGGCCGATAAAATATTTATTTTAATTAATTCATTTTATAATTCATACATAACAATATTCATAAATAAAATATTCAGTCTCAATATTGCACCAGAATATTTTATTACAGGAAAAAAAATATTCTCTTTCATAAATCTTCTTTATTCATAAAAATCATATTTTATAATTCATACATAACAATATTCATAAATGAAATATCCAGTCTAATTATTGCACCAGAATATTTTATTACAGGAAAAAAAATATTCTCTTACATAAATCCTCTTTATTCATAAAAATCATATTTTTTCATATTAAACATTTCATCATAATTTCATATTCGTAAATCATATATATATATATATATATTAAGCACATAATCATACTTGTTTTCTTATAGTTTATTATATTCACATTCATAAAATATTCTATCATGGCACCAAAAAATTTATATCATCCAATTAAAATTAAAATCATAGTATACTTCATATAATCACTCATAATTCACTAATATGCACAAATTCCAAGACTATGGCACAATTCCCAAGGCATTAGTGTTAAACATGATATATCACCAACTAATTAATCGATAATTCAATTATTTCTAATATTCTCCTAACTTGGACTTAAGTTGATCAATTAATTATTTAATTGACCTAATAGGATTTTTAAATCCAATATTCCTTTAACTTCCAAGATTAATTTAATTATCTACTTAATTAATGTAGTAGCCATTAAATTCTATTATTTTTATTTTTCCTATTATTTACTAATTAAGCACCTAATTACTCACTACTAACCACTTAATTAAATTACAACTAACCAATTAATTTATTACTACTACTTAATTATCAATACTCCTACTTAATCAATCATCTTAATTAAGAACAAATTATAATTTAGTCCTTAAGGTCCTCATTAATTATAAATGGGTCCCACTTGGAATAAATAGACTAATGGTATATTAATTTATCCATAGTCCACAATTTAATCCCTTTTAAGGGTCCAATTTATAATTATAGTCCTTAATCAAGTCCCAAATAGTTATCTAGTCCATAATTAATGCAAATTACATTTGGATCCTTAGAAAATGTCTTAATAGTTCTTAAAACTTCCTTTGCCAAAGTCTCCACAAGCATAGAAAATTTCTTCTTGGTCCTTGAAACATGTCCAAATAAATTCATGAGTCATGAAAATATTATTTGATACGCAAAATAAATTATATCTCCAATAATTTTACATAATAAGTCTAATAATTTATTAACATTATCCTTTTTATTGTCTTTAACCTCACACTATAATATTTATATATCACACACATAAAATAGTATTTAAACATCATAAAAAAAATAATACCATAAAGTTAGCTAACCTTAGAAAAAATATTAACAATATTTAAATTTCACAAAAGCCCATATTTTGGCATCTGAATTCCTACATGTAGATTTAAACATAAAATAATTAAAAACTAATATATAGATTGTTTTAAAAAAAATATTATTAAATTCGATCAATATGAAAATTATAAACTAAAATTTCATAAAAATTACATCTATCATAAATGAGACATATTAAACATAAATCAACTCATTTAAAGCATAAAAATCAAGTCTTGAAGCACAAAAATATAAAATCACATCAAACAATTCCTAAAAATATCTGAAGATGAGAAATAACACAAACCTCCAAAATGCTAATCTCCTAACACCTCTTTTCCCTTATTCTTGGAGGTGGAACCTTCTAATAAAAGAAAAATCTAAATAAATACTTAGACTTAATGAACATAAAAATCTAAATACATAAATAACATAAATAAATGTATAAGAACTTAATTCTAGCCTTAGTTTGAAAAATTACTAAGATTTTAGATGAGAAAGAAAGAGGTAGAATAGGTTTTAGTGAGAGAAAGTTTACCAAATGGTGAAAATCTGAAATTTTGATGCAAGAATTCACTTCCTTAGCTTAGGCATTTAAATATTTTTGCTTGAATTTGTTCAAAAATGGTGGCTTTTATGGTGTAGTGAAGAAAAATGGAGAAGAGAGGGAGAGAGTTTGGTTTGGGTGGCTAGAGTTTTGATGAAGAAGAAGATGGGTTGTTGCATGTTTGATTATTTAGATTTTAGATGACTTTTAGGCACTTTAGCAATTTCTCCAAACGAACGGTGGAGATTAGATCTTAAAAATTCATCCAAAGCTCATATTAACTCATTAATGAAAATTTGGTAATTTGTCATTGTGTAGAGACAAGATTGACTTGGTCAAAAGTCTTATAGATAGAAGGCTAGGATTTGTTTTAGGTTTCTCTCATCCTAAGGCTAGAATTAGACACTACACTAAGTCTAACTACACATAATAAAAACTTTATAAATACACATATCATGCCATAAGGTAATTTTCTATATAATTAAAATTACTAAAATAATTTATGGCACCATAAATCAACTATATAAGCATAAATTATATCATTAATAAATTAAATCTCTACACATGTGAAATTACTAAACTAACCCTATGACATTATTCACCAAAATCATAATTAAATCATAATAATTTGTAATTAGGCTCTAAAATGATTTAATGGATGCTAATGACATGTTTAGAAAATATGGATGTGACAACTCTCCTCCACTTAGGCAATTTTGTCCCCAAAATTACCTGCGAATAGCTATGGATATTGCTGTCTCATACTGTCCTCTCTCTCCCAAGTGGCTTCCTCAACCTTATGATTCCTCCATAAATCCTTAACCAAAGGTATTCTCTTATTCCTCAACTCCTTAATTTCTCTGGCTAAGATCTGAATCGACTCTTTCTCATAAGATAAATCTGTCTGAATCTCAACTACCTTGGGAAAATCACATAAGAAGGATCTGACCCATATTTTCTTAACATTGAAACATGGAATACATTATGGATCTTATCCAACTCAGGAGGTAAAGCTAGTCTATAGGCCAATGGACCCACACGCTCTAAAATCTCGTAAGGACCAATGAACCTAGGACTTAACTTCCCCTTTTTATGAAATCTAAGGACCTTCTTCGAAGTTGAAACCTTAAGGAAGACTTTATCACCCACTGAGTATTCCATGTCTTGTCTCTTCAGATCAGCATAAGACTTCTGGCGATCTGAAGCCTCCTTTAGTCTACTCTGGATCAATTGAACTTTTTCCTCTGTATCTCTGATCAAATCTGACCTAATGATCTTCCCCTCACTCAACTCTATCCAACAAAGAGGTGTTCTACACCTCCTACCATACAATGCCTCAAATGGAGCCATCTGAATACTCGACTAGTAGCTGTTATTATAGGCAAACTCAACCAAGAACACATACTTTTTTCCCAACTGCCCTCAAACTCTATAACATAGCTACAAAGCATATCCTCCAAAGTCTGAATGACCCTCTCAGACTGACCATTAGTTTGAGGATGATAAGCAGTACTGAAGTGCAACTGTATACCCAAAGCCTCATGCAACTTAGCCCAAAATATAGAGGTCAACCTTGGGTCTTGGCCTGAAATGATAGAGGAAGGAACACCATGCAATCTGATTATCTCCTCAATGTATAATGAGCATATTGATCAAATGAGAAATTTGTCCTCACAGGTAAGAAATGAGCTGACTTGGTCAATCTATCCACTATAACCCAAATAGAATCCTTCTTCTTAGGCGTAAGAGGCAACCCAATTACAAAATCCATAGTAATGCGATCCCATTTCCACTAAGGCATTGAAATCAGATGCATAAGACCGATTGGAAATTGATGCTCGGTCTTAACCTACTGACATACCAAACATCTAGATACATACTTTGAAATACTCCTCTTAAATGCTGGCCACCAATAGAATCCTCTAAGATCATGATACATCTTAGTACTACCCAGATGCATGGCATAAGAACTGACATGAGCCTCATCAAGAATCATTTGTCTCAACTCATGAATCTTAGGCACACAAATACGATCCTCAAAATACAAGCAACGGTCACCCTTAATCTGAAATCTCTTCTTCTTACCCTCTAAAGTCAGCTTCTTCTATTTAGCAATCTAATCATCTAAACTCTAATCATCTCTAACCTACTGAACCAAGCTCGGTCTGACCCTCAGCTCTGTCTCAATGGAACCATCATCCCTCAATGATATAATAGTAAACATAGCCCTCAAAGCAGACATAGACTTCCTACTCAAGGCATCAACAACTACAGTAGCCTTACCCGGATGGTAATTAATCACATAGTCATAATCCTTAAGCAGCTCAATCCATCTCCTTTATCTCAAATTCAACTCTTTCTGTGTTACTTCAAGCTCTTGTGACCGGTGTAGATGAAACACTTCTCACCATACAGATAATGCCTCGATATTTTAAGAGCAAAAATAATAGCAGCAAGCTCTAAGTCATGAGTGGGATATTTCTTTTCATGAGGCTTAAGCTACCTAGAAGCATAGGCAACTACCTTACCCTCTTGCATAAGCATACAACTAAGACCATTAAGTGAAGCATCACTGAAAACCACATAGTCTTTACCAGAAACTGGCTGTGTAAGTATAGGAGCCTCAGTAAGCATAGCCTTTAACTTCTCAAAGCTAGTTTGGCATTTATCAGTCCACTCGAACTTAGCATTCTTGTGCAACAACTTTGTCAAAGGAGTGGCAAGAAAAGAAAACCCTTTAACAAATATTCTATAATACCCAGCCAAGCCCAAGAAACTCCAAAACTCTGTACCATTCTTAGGCAACTTCCAATCAAGAACTGCCTCTATTTTCTTCGGATCAAGTCGAATACCATCGGCTGAAACTACATGACCCAAAAATGCTACCTCGTCAAGCTAGAACTCACACTTACTGAACTTGGCATACAGCTGCTTATCTCTTAGAGTCTGCAAAACTATCCTCAAGTGCCTATCATGCTCATCCTTAGTCTTAGAATAGACTAAGATATCATCAATGAAAACCACTACAAACTGATCTAGATAAGGATAAAAGACCCTATTCATCAAGTCCATAAAAGCAGCTGGAGCATTAGTCAACCCAAAAGGCATGACTAAAAACTCATAATGGCCATATCTTATTCAGAATGCAGTCTTAGGAACATCTTTCTTCCTAACTCCCATTTGGTAATACCCAGATCTCAAATCAATCTTAGAAAAGACACCTGCCCCCTTAATTGGTCAAAAAAGTCATCAATACGAGGCAATGGGTATCTATTCTTAGTCGTCAACTTATTCAGCTGTCTATAATCAATGCACAATCTCATAGATCCATCCTTCTTCTTAACATACAGAACTAGAGCACCCCAAGGAGATACACTAGGGCGAATGAATCCCTTATCAAGCAACTCTCGAAGCTGAACCTTTAATTCCTTCAACTCAGTAGGAGCCATCCTATAAGGAGCAATAGAAACTAGAGTAGAACCCGAAATTATATCAATACCAAACTCAACCTCACGGTCCGGTGGCAACCCAGGAAGCTCATCTGGAAACACATCGGGAAAATCACACACAGTGGGTATGTCACTCAGACTAGGCTCCTCATTCTTAGACTCAAGCACACAAGCAATGAAAGCACTACAACCCTTTTGAATCAAGCTCCTAGCCTTAACAGCTGAAATGACATTAGAAAGATAATCCGATCTCTCACCCATAACCACTACCTCAATATCATCAGCGGTCTTAAGTGTGATTCTCTTAAGCCTACAATCAACCATATCCTGATGTCTATACAATCAGTCTATGCCCAATATCACATCAAACTCTCTAAAGGACAATTCAATCAAATCACTAGGAAAAATGTGGCCATGAATATCAATAGGGTAGTCTCTAAACACCTTACTCACAATCACACTATGTCCTAAAGGGTTAGTCACCTCAATATCATGCTCTAACATATCAGCTTTAATACCACACTCAATGCCCATGGGAATGCATATATATGATCTATCAACGCATGTACATCGAGTCCAAAGATAGAAAATGTACCTGCAATGATGTTCGGAGCATCCTTCTCCTTATGAGCTCTAATTGCATAAGTCTTGACAGTTGTCCTACCCTCAGGTTTACTAATTGTCTCCGATGTTGATCTCTACCCAACTGTACCCATTGAATCTATACGACCTCTACCTCTACCTCTAGATATAGTTGGAGCAGACCTCTCTGACTGAGGTTGAATCGTGGTAGTGGAACCCATCGGACAATCTCGATATAGATGATCTATAGAACCACATCTGAAACAAGCACCCATGACTCTACGACACTCACCTATGTGTCTCTTACCACAATGAGCACACGTAGGATACTCACTTCAACCAGACCCTCCAGTACTGGCTACAGAAGTCGACTGCGGAGTATATCTAAAAGATGAAGTACCACGACCACGACCTCTGCCTCTTATCCCCCGGCTGATTATGAAATCGATTGCCTGACTGACTTTGAGGTCTCTTGAAATACTGGGATCTAGACCTCCTATTCTACTGGTGAGTCCTAACCTCCTCAAGCTCTAGTGCCGCAGATACTAGAGCAGAAAACTTAGTGTGATGGTGAGCTACCAAATGCATCCTCAACTCATCATGCAGACCTTTCCTAAACTTCTTACATCTCTCCTCCTCAAAAGGCACCAGCTCTCTATCATACCAACTCAACCTAAAAAACTCTCGTTCATACTCTAAATAGTCATCCTACCCTGCCGAAGCTCCATGAACTCAGTCTTCCTCTGCTCCACATATAAATCTCCAACATACTTCTTCTTGAACTCAGATAGAAAGAAGTCCCATGTCCCCCTATGGACATCCACAAATCGGGAAACTATATCCCACCATTGGTATGCTTCCTCCTTAACTAAAGATATTGCACATACCAAACAATCAGTATGAATACATTGCATCTGCTCAAAGATCCCCTCAGTACTCTCTAACCAATACTCTACAGCAGACGCATCATCTGACTTTCGGCCTTTGAACTCAACAACCCCATGTTTCCCCAACCTCTCAATCGATGGCCTAGGAGTAGGAACATAAGCTAGAGGAGCTACAAGCACTGCACCAATAGCCTGCCTCAATATGTCAGCCATCTGCTGGAGAAAAGCATCCTGACCATATCTAGGAGAACTATGATCAGTCGAACCAATAGGAACAATAGCAGCAGGTATAAAAGGAGGAATGGGTGGAGCATAGCTTTTCGCCTCCTCGTCCACAGCGTCTTGGGAGCCTGACACAGACATCCTAACCTAAAAAAACCTACAACCATAAAGATCCACAGGATACAACATCAGAGGAATATTCCTTAACAGTCTCTTAGGGCATGTAAATTAATTAGACCCATATTACATCTTAAAACAAGTTAAATCCTAGAATCAATTGACCTAATGCTCTGATATTACTAAATGTGACACCCAAAATCCGATTTCGTAAAAATAGAATCTTAAGGGCCACATTAGGTTTAACTGTAGACATCTAAATTTTATTTAAGTTAATTTAATTATTAACTTAATTATTTTAATTAGCCAATTAAATTATTGGTTAGTTAAATTAAATAATTTATTTTAATAACCAATCAAAATATTTAAATGGTTATTAAAATAAAATTATTGGATAAATAAATTTACTGCATAAATAAATAATGCAGTAAAATCCAATAAGAATGGGCCAAGTGGACCAATTAAATTAAACTTGGTGACGCAGCAGCAGCCAATGAGAGCTTGCCGAATGGACCAATCAAATTACATGAGACTCCCTCAAATCTCTGTAAATAGGAGGCCTCTCTTTACATATGGGTGAGAGACACATATATAGACACACAGACGGACTCATAGAGAAAAAGACAGAAAAGAAGCCTCGAAGCTCTGTCGAACTCAAGACCCACAAGTTCTCTCTCAAGTCTAAAGATCAAAGTTCTACATCAATTCAAGATCAAGTTTCTGTGACCCTTGAATCGTCAAACACACGTTCTGCATCAATTCAATATCCAGTCTTTCGATCGTTGAATCGTGTTCAAGATCAAGTCCTTCGACCCTTGAATCGCGCTCTTGATAAAGAGAAGAATTAGAGGAAAATCTTCGTTGTAATAGAAGATTTCACTAGAGATTGTATCCACTACATCACAAATACAATTTGTATTTTGTAATTTTTTTGCTTCTTAATTTCAGGAACAAATTTTATGTCTATAGATTTTTGGCACTCCCAGTGCGACTTCTCTACCTCTCATCTCTTCGCTTTGCAATTCTTAAAGTTTCAACAAAATCAGCTAAAAGGTTCGATGGCACCACGAAAGATCACTGTCACCTCGAAGGTCGCACAAACTAGCGCTTCAAATCTTCTCAGTGTTGGATCCGCTATTGATTCGAGTCCTGCTGTAAACACCAAGATGAAGTCAGTTATAGAAATTTATGCAAGAACGACCCCTCTTCCTCAACAAACTATTGTTGCCTCGCTAGTTTAGGTGGAGTTAGCTGAGAAAGTTGCTTCCCAAAAGCAATCGACTGCTTCAGTAGTAAACTCTTCTGATGTCATGTCTGTTATGATGATTGGAACTACATCAGTAGAACAACTAGATGCTTTGAAGTTGCAGCTAGAAGCTCTCAATCATGTTCTTCAAGAGAAAGACAACCAAATTGCCTATCTCATGAACAGGCTGGATAGCATGAATGGAAAAACTCAAATGTTTAAAAAAGATGAGTCTGCATCAAAGGGGTTCATCCCACCACCAAAAGAGACAACATCATGGGAGACCGTAGAAAGGAGTGCCAAACTTGCTACTGAAGGTTCAATCTCGACTGTTCAACTGAAGGAGCTGATTAAAGAAGCCTTGAAAGATCAATTGGAGGCTACGATGCAACCTTCGTACACCTACTCAAAGCCATACACTTTGAGGATCGACATGATGAGGATGCCATCAAATTACCAACCTCCTAAATTTAAACAGTTTGATGGAAAGGGAAATCCAAGACAGCATGTAGCCCACTTTGTGGAAACTTGCAACAATGCTGGCACAGATGGTGATTGGTACACAGATCTCAAGCCGAGTTCCATTAATAGCTGGGAACAACTAGAGTGGGAATTCCTAAATCGCTTTTACAGCACCAAACGCATAGTTAGCATGATTGAACTCACAGCTACTCGTTAGTGGAAGGAGGAATATGTGATTGACTACATCGAAAGATGGAGAAGTCTTTGTTTGAACTGCAAGGATCGATTGTCTGAGTCTTCAACAATTGATATGTGCATCAAAGGTATGCATTGGGGCTTGCGCTACATCTTACAGGGGATCAAGCCTCACACTTTTGAAGAATTGGCTACCCGGGCTCATGATATGGAACTTAGCATTTCTGATCATGGGAGTCAAAATTTCCCAGTTCAAGAGCCAAGAAAGGGAAAAGATAAGCTAGAAGTGCAAAAATTGGCCAAACCACCTGCTAAATCAGAGGGAAAGCAATCTATGGCTGTTACAGCAAAGCCAATCAAGTTGCAACCTAAGGTTGAAAGCAAGCAGCATACAAAGGCCACTCCTCTTCAACTTGTAGAGAGAAAGAAGGTTACGTTGAAGGAGAGGCAAGAAAAGAGTTATCCCTTTTTCGATTCAAAGGTTTTAGACATGCTGGATGAACTGCTTAAAGCTAAACTCATCCAATTGCCAGAGATGAAGCACTCGGAGGAAGCAAATTTGGTGGATGATCCAAATTACTGCAAGTATCATAGGCTGATTAGTCATCTAGTTGGGAAGTGCTTTGTCTTGAAGGATAAAATTATGGACCTTCAGGGGAGTGGTGTCATCACTTTCGATGAGGAGGAGGCGACTGCTAAAATGGTAACAATAGCAGTTGGTGAATTGCCAATCTCAACAAGAAGAGAAACAATAAGGTTTGGCTCTTTGGACTCGGTTCAAGTTGAGGTGTCTGTTCT
Source organism: Jatropha podagrica (assembly GCA_947857235.1). Taxonomy (NCBI): domain Eukaryota; kingdom Viridiplantae; phylum Streptophyta; class Magnoliopsida; order Malpighiales; family Euphorbiaceae; genus Jatropha; species Jatropha podagrica. The sequence continues at coordinate 20,468 of CANUEP010044759.1, read as the reverse complement.
AAACCAAGTTTCCTTGCCAAATGAACTCAACTTGCTACAAGGAGATGGGAGCACTGCTGGGGGCAATGAGCTTGTTGAAAACCAATTTGAAGATGAAGGATGGACTTTGGTTACTCGCAAAAGAAGTAAAAGGAGAAACCCACTTCCATCTAAGGAGGCTCCGAAGCGGAATAAGGTGTTGAAGAAACTTATCAAGTCAGCATAATTAGCTTCCTCACGAATTCATACAAAGTCCCGAAAGCCAAAAGGGATTTTCAAATCATGAGTAGAAGACTGTATAAAGCAAAAGCCCAGGCAACCAATCACTTTGGCAGAATACATGCCGAAAAAGTTAATGGCTGCAAAACTTTCTTTTCCATGTTGTCATGTTGAAGAAGAACTGAAATAAGATAGCGATGAGGAGATTCAGGAGGCAAAGGCCTCCTATACTGCTATGGAGAAAATCACCTTTATTGATGAAGATCGAGTGCTTGGTGATAACCCCATAATCGTCCTCTCTTTATTGCAGGTTACATCTATGAGAGAAAGATAAATTGAATCTTGCTGGATCCAGGTTCAGCCGTCAACATTATGCCTCTCAAAACCTATAAGGAGTTAGGCATACCCATGGATGAACTAAAGCAAAGTCGATTGATGATACATGGCTTCAATCAGAGTGGACAAAGGGCTATTAGTAGAATTCAAATCCAGTTACTTATTGATGAAATGGGGTCAAACGTTCTTCTACATGTAATCGATGCAAGAACAACTTACAATGAACTGTTGGAGCATTCATGGATTCATGGGAATAAGGTGTTGCCATCGACTAACCATCAGTGCTTCAAGTATTTAAAAGATGGAAAGATAAGAACAGTCGTAGCTGACTCGAAGCCATTTATTGAAGATGAATCGTACTTTGTTGATGCAAAGTTCTACTTTGAGGAATTTTCAATTGAAGAGATTCCACCAGTTCTTGAGGATGTTGAAGAAAAGGATCCTGCAAAGAAGACTGAAGAAGGGGAATCTTCCTGGAAAGAGGAAAATAAGGAGGATGCCTTAGCAAAGACAAGTCAAACAGTTGCAAGAAAAATGAAGCTTCATTTTGTACATTTCTCCAAAGGCAAAGATGATCAATCTTCCTCTACAAATCTAGAAGATATTATATAAGGCTTGAAAGGTTTGACTCTCCCGATCACTAGTCTTGTTTCTGTTAAGGTTTTCAGGCCACCATTGAAGAGATTTGCAAGTCCTTCCAAGAGTCCAATAGTTGAGCTTAAAGCATTGCTGGCCAAAAGAACAAGTGGTTTTGACCCCAATGCTTATAAACTGCTAGCTAAAGCTGGGTATGGTTCTATTGATGTGACTCGACTGACAAAGGATTTCAAAAATGGTTATAGTGAGCAATCATCAAACGGGATTCGTAAAGTATGGAAGGAGAAGAGTACTGCTGATCAGAGGTCTAAGAGTGGTCTAGGGTATCAAGCTCTTGCTCCTTTACGCTTAAAAATCAATAGAGAAGCCTCGAATCACATTACTGTTGAAGAAGAAGAGGAGACAAAAAGCAAGGTCTTAAGACCTTCTGTTTTCAATCGTAGGAGTTTCTTCAAATCGTGTTTCGGTCTTCGATCGAATTGGAACTCCAAAAGTTGCAAAGACTGAAAGCAGTAAAACTTCTATTCACAAAAGACTTGGGATTTCAAAGCCGAGTAAAGGAAAGAAGAGTAAGAAGAAGTAGTCTGCTGATGCTATAGACTACAATGACTTGCGTAGCAACATCACCTCTCGAATGAAAAGAAAAACTGAGTGGGTGGTGACCATGGGGTCCATATTGAAGGCAAAACCCCATACTGTGGTTTTAACCGGCCAAGTCTCTCATCAATCTGAGGAAGAACTTGATGTAGTAATGTTTGGCCATATTACTTTTCAAGATATGGATCAAGACCAAGATCCTATTGAAGAAAGTGCTGAGGATTCTCCCTTGGCTCTGGAAGAGGAGAATAAAGCTACAGTTAATGACTTGAAAGAAATCAATCTTGGAACAGTGGGAAATCCTTGCCCAATTTTCCATAGTGCAAATTTATCATCTGAGGAGGAGATGTAGTATGATGAATTACTTCGGGAGTATCGAGATGTATTTGCATGGTCTTATAAAAAGATCCCGGGGTTGGATCCTAAGGTAGCAGTCCACAACTTGGCAATCAAACCTAGGGTAAAGCCAGTGAAACAAGCTTAAAGGCAATTTCATCCAGAGTTGATCCCCCTGATTGAAGCTGAAGTCAATAAACTCATTGAAGCCGATTTCATAAGGGAAGTCAAGTATCCTAATTGGATCTCAAACATTGTTCTTGTTAAAAAGAAAAATGGACAATTAAGAATTTGTGTAGACTTTCAAGACTTAAATAATGCATGTCCGAAGGATGATTTTTCTCTTCCCATCATTGAACTTATGGTGGATGCCACAACTGGTTATGAGCGACTCTCTTTCATGGATGGCTCATCTGGCTATAATCAAATCCCAATGGCTATCAAGGATGTAGAAGCAACAACATTTTGAACGTCGAAGGGTATATATTGCTACACAGTTATGCCTTTTGGACTAAAGAACGCTGGTGCAACTTATCAGCGAGCAATGCAAAAGATTTTTTATGACATGCTCCATAAAAATATTGAGTGCTATGTTGATGATTTGGTTGTAAAGTCAAAAAAAGCAACTTACCACATCCAGGATCTTCGACAAGTATTTCAACGCTTACATAAATTTGAACTGAAGATGAATCCTTTAAAATGTGCATTTGGAGTCTCTTTAGGAAAATTTTTAGGGTTCATCGTGAGACATCGAGGCATTGAGACTGATCAGTCCAAAGTTGATGCAATCCTTAAAATGCCAGAACCTCAAAACATTGATGAACTCAAAAGCCTACAAGGAAAATTGGCATACATTCGAAGGTTTATTTCAAATCTAGCTAGTCGATGTCAACCATTCAGTCGACTTATGAAGAAGAGAGTTCCTTTCGAATGGGATGAAGCATGTAACAATGCTTTTAAAAGCATTAAATCGTATTTGATGAATCCACCTGTGCTTAGAGCGCCAATACAAGGGCGTCCCCTCATCTTATGTATTGCTACTCAAGAAAGCTTTTGGGAGTATTATTAGCACAAGAGAATGATGACGAAAAGGACAATGTATTATATTATCTCAGTAGAATGCTAATTGGTGCTGATTGAACTATTCGCCAATCAAAAAGATGTGTCTAGCATTAATGTTTGCTATAAAGAAACTGAGGCATTATTTGCAGGCTCATTTAGTTTGGTTGATTTCACGGGCTGGTACCATCAAATATTTGATGGCCAAACCAGTTTTGTCTGAAAGGTTAGTGAAGTGGGCTTTTTTACTTCAAAAATTTGAGATAACATACATCCCACAAAGAGTAACAAAAGGGCAAGCACTTGCTAATTTCCTTGCAAATCATCCTATTCCTGATGATTGGAAGTTCTCTAAAGAGTTGATGGATGAAGAAGCTTTCCTTGTTAAAGTTCCACAACCTTGGAGAATGTTCTTTGATGGTGCATCCAGTCAAATGGGTGTAGGAGCTGGGGTTGTTTTCATCACTCCAAAAGGACAAATTTTACCTTTCGCGTTCAACTTAGTCGAGAGGTGTTCAAATAATGTGGCAGAATATTAGGCTTTGATACTTGGCCTAGAAATGACGATTAATATGGAAATGTCTAACTTGAGGGTATTTGGAGATTCAAAGTTAGTAATCAGTCAAGTACTTTCTTTATATGAAGTAAGAAAGCCAGAATTATTGCCTTAATTCAATTATGCTGTTAAACTTTTCTCTCAGTTTGATAATGCTTCCATCGAGCACATATTGCGAAAAGAAAATCGCCAAGCTGATTCCCTAGCAAATTTGGCAGCAACTCTAGCATTGCTAGATGAAGAAGTGAAGGTGCCAATATGCAAAAGATGGGTAATACTGCCTATGTTGGATGTTGAACTCGAAGAAGTGGATGTTGTCTCTATCTATCAAATTGATAAAGAAGATTGGCGACAACCGCTTGTCAATTATCTGGAACATGGAAAATTGCCAAATAAACCAAAGAAGAAAGCTTAAGTAAGACGACGGGCTTCTCACTTCATAAACTTTAAAGGCACGCTTTATCGTCGCTCTTTTGATGGAGTTTTCCTACGCTGCCTTGGGGAGGAAGAAGCTATCAAAGCTTTGGTAGAAGTGCATTCAGGTGTTTGTGGTGCACATCAATTTGGGCCAAAGCTGCACTTTCAGATTAAAAGGATGGGGTACTATTGGCCAACGATGGTAATGGATTGCATGAATTATGCTAAAAGATGTCAAGAGTGTCAATTGCTTGCAAACTTAATTCATCAACCGCCTGAACCACTCCACCCAACAGTAGCGTCATGGCCTTTCGAAGCATGGGGATTGGATGTTGTAGGGCCGCTTCTAAAAAGTTCAAGTGGTCACCTGTACATTCTTACTGCTACTGATTACTTCTCAAAATGGACTGAAGCTGCTCCATACAAAGAAATCAAGGAGACTGTGGTGAGCTTTATTAGAACAAACATCATTTATCGTTTTGGTGTGCCTCGATACATAATAAATGATAATGGAAGGGAGTACTACAATAAAGCCATGGACAGGTTATGTGAGCAATTCAAATTCAAGCAATACAATTTATCCATGTATAATGCGCCAGCAAACGGACTTGCAAAGGCATTTAATAAGACTCTGGGCAAACTTCTCAAGAAAATAGTCAATCGATCAAAAAAGGATTAGCATGAAAGGTTGGGACGGACCATATGTAGTTCAAGAAGTTTACTCAAATGGAGCATACAAGTTAATGGATTAAGATGGAGTGCGGATCGAGCCAATCAACGGCAAGTTTTTGAAGAGATACTATGCCTAGAAACTCGACAGTGCTCCTGGCCCGCATGAGCTAAAACTGTGAATGGCTAACAAAAAAAAAAACAAAAATAAAATTCTTATAATTGAACTACGTTCTGACTTGATCCTTTAAAAAAAAAAAAAAAAAGAAGGTACATAAGCAACTTAGTATTACACTAAATTCAGTCGCATAAAAATAAAATCTCTCTTGTAATTGAACTACGTTCTGACTTGATCCTTAAAAAAAAAAAAAGAAGGTACATAGGCAACTTAGTATTTTGCTAAGTACAGTCACAAAAAAAAATTGAAAATTGAGCAAACAGAATAAGTGTGATGAGTAATTAATGAAATCAAATTTTATTAATAATGAAGAAATTTGATTACATTCTAACAAAAAAATAAGAAGACTAAGCAAAGTAAAAAAAAAAAGAGAAAAAAAAAAGCTTTTATGGATTCCATTCAAGCTGCTCCAACTCAGTGCGCTTATCAGTAAGAAGCTTCTGCAACTTAGAGAGAGATTGCTCATCTTCTTCACTGCGAACTGGCATAGCTTCAACTTTGGATATTTCTTCACAAACTTGAGAAACTGTGCTTTGTTTCTCAAAGATATCACTTTCCATACCTTCTAAGGAAGACTCAAGTACTTTCTTCCTTGAAGTTAGCTTGGCCAATTCTTCCTCAATTTTGGCAAGTTCATCCTCAACAAATGAAGCATTGGCAATGGCCTCTTCCTCAAGATTTAAAGAATCATCCAGTTTCCCTTTTAACTTTTCCAATTCTTTCAGCTGAAATTCTGATGAAACACTTGAAGAAAAAGATGATTTCAGTTGTAAGAAATCATTTATAAGCTTGAGATAGCCTGCGAATTGCTCTCTTAAGATGGTGGTATCAAATCCTTCTCCTTTTTCAATGCCATCAAATATTATATGGGCTTGTTTAGCAAGAGAAGGAACATGTGCTATAGAAGTTCGACCAATTTTGGCTCTTAATCCCTTCCATGCCATTATTGAAACTTTACGGCGACAGTCAGTCATAAAATCATTACCACAAAATGTAGACATATTAGAAGTAGCAGGACAACTCATTTTCTTTATTTGATGAGTATCTTGTGGTTTTTATTGCTCAAAGGCCCCTATAAATGCTTGCCAAAATAGGAATAGCTAAGGAAAAGGTCTCACCAAAGGCAATCTTACTTGCAACTTCGAAAGAACTTGGGCGAATAAGATTCACTGGATCATGTGGAAGAGGAAACTTGCATAACCAACAAGAAATTAAGGTAGCCAAATAAACTTCTTCTCGTAGATCATCTTCTATGTTTAGAATTTCAAAAGGCTTTTGCCAGTTTGCATCTCGTGGTAACTTGTTGCCAATAACACCTGAAGGATTAAAATTCTTCTTGGGAGGAGCAATTCTCTTAGAGTAGTCCTTTTCAGGAGGCTCGGGATATCTAATAGAACCACGAAACCAAAAGTTTACCCAGTTGCGAACATTCAACTCAAAGGTGCTCTCAATTCGCTTGGCATTTTTGTAGTAAGCATAGAACAAGTATTTGCAGCTTCGTGGTAAGAAAAAAGCTCCATCTCCATCAACTCTAGTAAGATCTGCAGCTGATGGAATCATCTCATCATAAAATGATTCGTGGATTGGAAGTCCACCAAAGAACTTCAAATCCATAAGAGAAATTGACTCTTCTCTAACTGGGAGGAAAAGAGTATTTGTTGAATAACTCCAATGTTCACAAAAATGATGGATGACATTGGGGCAGCGATCATGAGTGAAGAGTAATGCAAACAAGGCATGATACACATTGGCTTTTAAAAGTAGTTGCTTGTTACTTACCAGCACATCTTCAAGCCACTCCTAATAGCGTTCAACAAATGAAAATTTACCAGCAAATTTGAAAGAAGGATGCAAAGAAACTTCATTGCTATGGATGTGATTCCTCAAAATTGGAAGATTATTTGATGGAGTTTGAAGCGAATGAAGTGAAGATTTCAGTAAAAGACATTGAACACGCTTAACAACTTCATGTGAAAGTTGGAGTTCACATGATCGTTCAATAGTCCAATCCATAAGATGAGGAGGGTCAACTTTGCTAGATGCATTGGCTCCCAAAAAATTCATCAGTAGATCTTTGAAAAGTGAAGATTATTCCAGGGTTTGAATCCTCTTACTGTCGCTCAAAAATTTCATACATGGAATTTTACGGGAAGCTGAAAGATCACTTATGCCAACCATTTTGATGAAGTCTAAAAAAACAGATGATTGCCTGGAAAAAAAAAAAAGAAAAGGGACTTGTTGAAAAAATCAATCAAAATCAATTTTGACAAGTCCATGGCAGATATAGTTCATATGAATTTAGAAAAAAATTTAATTCATATAATCAACTGTATTCAAGCCAAATTAAATTTGCAAGTTGTCGGCCATCAATTAAATTAGGCAAACAAATTGAAAGCAAGCATGTGAGATTATTGTCATGAGCATCAATCAAGAAATTTTAAAAAAATATATATGTATGTGTGTGTGTGTGTGTGTATATATATATATATATATAAATGAATAAAATAAATAAATAATCATAAAAAAAAGAGAAAAAGAAAAAAGGAAGCTTTCTTCTTTCCCTTCTTCTTTCCCGATCGGCGCTACAGATGGCAAAGGCAGGCCGTTCTTCTCCATTCTGGCCACCGCTCGACGAGACCAGAGAATCGATCGGCATGCCCACAAGATGTTGGTCCTCTTTCTGACCTCCTCCAATTCAGAAGACAGACTTAGACGGTGCATATCGTAGTGATCTATTTCGACAGCCTGAGTCCCATTGATTTTTCGTTGATCTGTTGTTTTTCGGTGGATTCAGGTGCGACGGTTAGCGGCGATTGGCTCCTCTCCATCGCCTAGCCATTTTCCTTTCGCCAATCGCAGGCGAGAAGCTCGACAACCGAATCTGCCATGAACGAGTGGCGAAGTGACCTTCAGAAATTTTAAAGGCCGATTCCGGCCAAACAAGGCATAAACAACAAAAATTGATCACGGATTTGAGCTCCCCATGAAATTCTGAGTGTTCTGATGTAAGCTTCATGGATTTCTGAGCAAAGTCGACTTTCCAGCCACCATGCGTGGCGACGGCCGCCGCATCCCGATGACCGGCTGGCAGAGGTCAGGCAAGGCTTGCAAGGGCAGAATTTTGCCTCTCCATATTCAAAGTTCAATTTTCCATTGACAGTAAAAAAAAAAAACTAACATCAGATTTAAATGCATGCACATGTAAAAATATTACATAAATTGATGTCAACCAATACCCTATGACATAGTCCTACCAACATAGATAGTATTACACATCTTTTGCATATTGGCACCCTCACATCTTCATCTAGAAATGCTAGAGTTGCTGCCAAATTTGCTAGGGAATCAGCTTGGCGATTTTCTTTACACAATATGTGCTTGATGGAAGCACTATCAAATTGAGAGAGAAGGTTCATAGCATAATTGAAGTAAGGCAATAATTCTAGTTTTCTTACTTCATATAAAGAAAGTACTTGATTGATCACTAACTTTGAATCTCCAAATACCCTCAAGTTAGATATTTCCATATCGATTGCCATTTCTAAGTCAAGTATCAAAGCCTAATATTCTGCCACATTATTTAAACACCTCTCGACTAAGTTGAACGCGAAAGGTAAAATTTCTCCTTCTGGAGTGATGAAAACAACTCCAGCTCCTACACCCATTTGACTGGATGCACCATCAAAGAACATTCTCCAAGGTTGTGGAACTTCAATGAGGAAAACTTCTTCATCCGACAACTCTTCAGAGAACTTCCAATCATCAAGAATAGGATGGTTTGCAAGGAAATCAGCAAGAGCTTGCGCTTTTTTTGCTCTTTGTCGGATGTATGTTATTTCAAATTCTTGAAGTAATAGAGCTTACTTCTCTAACCTTCCAAACAAAACTGGTTTGGTCATCAAATATTTGATAGGATCAGCCTGTGAAATCAACGAAACTGAATGAGCCCGTAAATAATGCCTCAGTTTCTTTATAGCAAACATTAATGGTAGACACATCTTTTCGATTGGCAAATAGTTTAACTCAGCACCAGTTAGCATTCTACTGAGATAATACAGTGTATTCTCCTTTCCTTCATCATTTTCTTGTACTAATAATACTCCCAAAGAACATTCTTGAGCAACAATATACAAGATAAGGGGACGCCCTTGTATTGGCGCTCTAAGCACAGGTGGATTCATCAAATATGATTTAATGCTTTTAAAAGCATTACTACATGCTTCATCCCATTCGAAAGGAACTCCTTTTTTCATGAGTTGACTGAACGGCTGACATCGACCAGCTAGATTTGAAATAAACCTTCGAATGTATGTCAGTTTCCCTTTTAGGCTTTTGAGTTCATGAATGTTTCGAGGTTCGGTTATTTTCAAGACTGCATCAAATTTGGACTGATCAATCTCAATACCTCGATGTCTCACGATGAAGCCTAAAAAATTTCCTGAAGAGACTCCAAATGCACATTTCAAAGGATTCATCTTCAGTTGAAATTTACGCAAGCATTGAAATACTTGTCGAAGATCCTGGATGTGGTAAGTTGCTTTCTTTAACTTTACAACTAGATCATCAACATAGCATTCAACATTTTTATGGAGCATATCATCAAAGATTCTTTACATCACTCATTGATAAGTTGCTCCAGCGTTCTTCAGTCCAAAAGTCATAACTGTATAGCAATATATACCCTTCGGCGTTCGAAATGCTATCGCTTCTGCATCCTTGACAGCCATTGGGATTTGATTATAGCCAGATGAGCCATCCATGAAAGAAACTCTCTCATAACCAGTTGTAGCATCCACCATGATTTCAATGTTGGGCAGAGGGAAATCATCCTTCGGACATGCATTGTTTAAGTCTCGAAAGTCTACACAAATCCTTAATTGTCCATTTTTCTTTTTGACAGGGACAATATTTGAGATCCAAGTAGGATACTTGACATCCCTTCTGAAACTGACTTCAATGAGCTTATTGACTTCAACATCAATCAGAGGGATCAACTCTAGATGAAATCGCCTTTGAGCTTCTTTCACTGGCTTCACCCCAGGTTTGATTTCCAAGTTGTGGACTACTACCTTAGGATCCAACCCCGGCATCTCTTTATAAGACCATGCAAATACATCTCAATACTCCTGAAGTAATTCAACATACTCCATTTTCTCCTCAGATGATAAATTTGCACTAAGGAAAATAGGGCGAGGATCTTTCACTATTCCGAGATTGATCTGTTTCAACTCATCGACTGTAGCTTTATTTTCCTCTCCAGAGCCAAGGGAGCATCCTCAGCACTTTCTTCAATAGGATCTTGGTCTTGATCCATATCTTGAAAAGTAGTATGGCCAACCATCACTTCATCAAGCTCTTCTTCCTTAGTTTGATGAGGGACTTGGCCGGTTATTACCACAGTATGGGGCTTTGCTTTCAACGTGGACCCTATAGTCACCACCCACTCAGTTTTTCTTTTCATTCGAGAGGGATGTTACTACGCAAGTCATTGTAGTCTATAGGAATAGCAGACTGCTTCTTCTTGTTCTTCTTTTCTTTACTTGGCTTTGATATCCCAAGTCTTTGGTGAATAGATGTTTTACTGCCTTTAGTCTTTGCATCTTCTGAAGCTCCAATTCGATCGAAGACTGAAATATGAGTTGAAGAAACTCCTAATCGACTGAAAACAGAAGGTCTTGAGACCTCGCTTTTTGTCTTCTCTACTTCTTCAGTAGTAATGTGATTAAAGGCTTCTCTTTTGATTTTTAAACATAAAGGAGAAGAAGCCTAATACCCTAGACCACTCTTAGACCTCTGATCAGCAGTACTCTTCTCCTTCCATACTTTACGAATCCCGTTTGATGATTTCTCAGTATCACCATTTTTAAAATCTTTTGTCAGTTGAGCCACATCAATAGAACCATACACAGCTTTAGCTAGCAATTTATAAGCATTAGGGTCGAAACCACTTGTTCTTTTGGCCGGCAATGTTTCAAGCTCAACTATTGGACTCTTGGAAGGCCTTGCAAATCCCTTCAATGGTAGCCTAAAAACCTTAGCGGAAACAAGACTAGTGACCGGGAGAGTCAAACCTTTCAAGCCTTGTATAATATCCTTCGGATTTGAGGAGGAAGATTGATCATCTTTGCCTTTGGAGACACGTACAAAACAAAGCTTAATTTTTCTTATAATTATTTGACTTGTCTTTGCTAAGGCATCCTCCTTGTTTTCCTCTTTCAAGGAAGATTCCCCTTCTTCAATCTTCTTTGTAGGATCCTTTTCTTCAACATCCTCAAGAACTAGCAGAATCTCTTCAATCGAAAATTCCTCAAAGCAGAACTTTGCATCAGCAAAGTATGATTCATCTTTAGTAAACGGCTTGGAGTCAGCTATGACTGTTCTTATCTTTCCATCTTTTGAATACTTGAAGCATTGATGGTTAGTCGATGGCAGCACCTTATTCCCATGAATCCATCGACGCCCCAATAGTACATTATAAGTTGTTCTTACATCGATTACATGCAGAAGAACATTTGACTCCATTTCATCAATACACAAATGGAGTCGAATTCTACCAACAGCCCTTTGTCCATTCTGATTGAAGCCATGTATCATCAATCAACTTTGCTTTAGTTCATCCATGGGTATGCCTAACTCCTTAAAGGTTTTGAGAGGCATAATGTTGACGGCTGAACCTGGATCCAGTAAGATTTGATTTATCTTTCTCTTATAGATGTAACTTGCAACAAAGAGAGGACGATTATGGGGCTTATAACCAAGCACTCAATCTTCCTCAATAAAGGTGATTTTCTCCATAGCAATACAGTAGGCCTTTGCCTCATGAATCTTCTCATCGCTATCTTGTTTAAGTTCTCCTTCAACATGACAGCATGGAAAAGAAAGTTTTGCAGCCATTAACTTTTTCTGCATGTATTCTGCCAAAGTGATTGGCTACTTGGGCTTTTGCTTTATACAGTCTTCTACCCGTGATTTGAAAATCCCTTTTAGCTTTTGGGACTTTGTTTGAATCCATAAGGAAGCTAATTGTGCTGACTTGATAAGTTTCTTCAACACCTTATTCTGCTTCGGAGCCTCCTTAGATGGAAGTGGGTTTCTCCTTTTACTTCTTTCGTGAGTAACCAAAGTCCATCCTTCATCTTCAAACTGGTTTTCAACAAGCTCATTGCCCACAACAGTGCTCCCATTTCCTTGTAGCAAGCTGAGTTCATTTAGCAAGGAAACTTGGTTTGGAACAGACACCTCAACTTGAACCAAGTCCAAAGAGCCAAACCTTATTGTTTCTATTCTTGTTGAGATTGGCGATTCACCAACTGCTATTATTACCATGTTAGCAGTCGCCTCCTCCTCATCGAAAGTGACGTCACCACTCCTCTGAAGCTCCATAATTTTATCCTTCAGGACAAAGCACTTCCTAACTAGATGACTAATTAGCCCATGATACTTGCAGTAATTCGGATCATCCACCCAATTTGCTTCCTCCGGACGCTTCGTCTCTGGCAATTGGATGAGTTTAGCTTTAAGTAGTTCATCCAGCATGTCTGAAACATTTGAATCGAAAAAGGGATAGCTCTTTTCCTGCCTCTCCTTCAACGTAACCTTCTTTCTCTCTACAAGCTGAAGAGCAGTGGCCTTTGTATGCTGCATGCTTTCAACCTAAGGCTGCAACTTGATTGGCTTTGCTGTTACAGCCATAGATTGCTTTCCCTTTGATTTAGCAGGTGGTTTGGCAAATTTTTGCACTTCTGGCTTATCTTTTCCTTTTCTTGGCTCTTGAACTGGGAAATTTTGACTCCCATGATCAGAAATGCTAAGTTCCATATCATGAGCCTGGGTAGCCAATTCTTCAAAAGTGTGAGGCTTGATCCCCTGCAAGATGTAGCAAAAGCCCCAATGCATACCTTTGATGCACATATCAATTATCGAAGACTCAGACAATCGATCCTTGCAATTCAAACTAAGAATTCTCCATCTTTCGATGTAGTCAATCACAGATTCCTCCTTCCATTAGCGAGTAGCTGTGAGTTCAATCATGCTAACTATGCGTTTGGTGCTGTAAAAGCGATTGAGGAACTCCCGCTCCAATTGTTCCCAGCTATCAATGGAACCCGGCTTGAGATCCATGTACCAATCAAAGGCATTTTCCTTTAGAGACTGTATGAATTGCTTGACGAGCAGATCACCATCTGTGCTAGCATTGTTACAAGTTTCCACAAAGTGGGCTACATGCTATCTTGGATTTCCCTTTCCATCAAACTGTTGAAACTTAGGAGGTTGGTAATTTGATGGCATCCTCATCATGTCGATCCTCAAAGTGTATGGCTTTAAGTAGGTGTACGAAGGCTGCATCGTAGTTTCCAATTGATCCAGCCTGCTATCCAGCCTGTTCATGAGATAGGCAATTTGGTTGTCTTTCTCCTGAAGAGCATGATTGAGAGCTTCTAGTTGCAACTTCAAAGCATCCAGTTCTTCTGTTGATGTAGTTCCAGTCATCATAACAAACATGACATCAGAAGAGTTTGCTGCTGAAGCAGTCGATCGCTTTTAGGAAGCACCTTTCTCAGCTAACTCCACCCAAATTGGCGAGGCAACAATAGTTTGTTGAGGAAGAGGCGTCGTTCTTGCATAAATTTCTACAACTGACTTCATCTTGGTGTTTGCAGCAGGACTCGAATCGGCAGTGGATCCGACACTGAGAAGATTTTAAGCACGAGTTTGTGCAACCTTCGAGGTGACAGTGATCTTTCGTGGTGCCATCAAATCTTTCAGCTGATTTTGCTCAAACTTTAAGAATTGCAAAGCGAAGAGATGAGAGGTAGAGAAGTCCCACTGGGCGTGCCAGAAATCTATAGACGTAAAATTTGTTCCTGAAATTAAGAAGCAGAAAAAATTACAAAATAAAAATTATATTTGTGATGTAGTGGATACAATCTCTAGTGGAATCTTCTATTACAACGAAGATTTTCCTCTAATTCTTCTCTTTGTCGGGAGCGCTATTCAAGGGTCGAAGGACTTGATCTTGAACACGATTCAACGATCGAAAGACTTGATGTTGAATTCATGCAGAACGTGTGTTTGACAATTCAAGGGTCGCAGAGACTTGATCTTGAATTGACGTAGAACTTTGATCTTTGGACTTGAGAGAGAACTTGTGAGTCTTGAGTTCGACAGAGCTTCGAGGCTTTTTTTCTATCTTTTTCTCTATGAGTCCGTCTATGTGTCTATATATGTGTCTCTCACCCGTATGTGAAGAGAGGCCTCTTATTTATAGAGATTTGAGGGAGTCTCATGTAATTTGATTAGTCCATTTGGCAAGCTCTCATTGGTTGCTGCTGTGTCACCAAGTTTAATTTAATTGGTCCACTTGGCCCATTCTTATTGGATTTTACTACATTATTTATTTATGCAGTAAATTATTTATCCAATAATTTTATTTTAATAACCATCTAAATATTTTGATTGGCTATTAAAATAAATTATTTAATTTAACTAATCAATAATTTAATTGGCTAATTAAAATAATTAAGTTAATAATTAAATTAACTTAAATAAAATTTAGGTGTCTACAGATGAACAGATCACAGATTGAGTTTTATAAAAAAAAAAAAAAAAGAGCATGGGCACACGAAAGATCACAGATTGCAAATTAAGGCAAAACAAATAATTGATATGTGAACACGTTTATGCAACCATCAATTCAAAGTAATGCCACAAATAATATACAAGTTAAAGGGAGAAGCCAATTAAAGCAGTTAAAGTGTGAAAAAAAAAATCAATCAAAATTATATTTGTAAATTGAATCAGCTGCAATTGAGTTGAAAAAAAAAAATAAAGAGTACCTAACAATTGGGTGTGCGCTAGACGATTGAGGTTGCTGCAGACTTTCTTGAAGTTTTGATGTGAAAAAAAAATATATCAAGTAGGAGAATCCTTTTTATATAGAATTGTCAACTCCGAGTTCAACAAGGATTTAAATTTTTCAATTCCGAGTTCGACAAGGATTTAAATTTTTCAACTTTGAATTTGACAAGGATTTAAATTTTCCAACTCCAAGTTCAACAAGGATTTAAAATTTTCCAACTCCGAATTCAACAAGGATTTAGTTTCTCAACTCCAAAATTATGAGAAATTTAATTTCTTGAAAAAAAAATAAATAAGAAATTCTAATTTAAAAAAAATTATTAGAATCGCTATTCAGGCTTAAAAAAAAAAAAGGCTTGTTAAATTGTAGTTGCCAAAAAATGTTAAACTTGAAAAAAATTCAGGTTTAAAAAAAAAAAGAAAAAAACCATGCCATAACAAAAAGGAAAGGGGGCATGAATTGAAAAAATTCTTCTTCAAATTTTCGAAACCCGTTCAAGCAAGCTCATGAACAAGTCTCAATGGGACATCTGTAGACACCTAAATTTTATTTAAGTTAATTTAATTATTAACTTAATTATTTTAATTAGCCAATTAAATTATTGGTTAGTTAAATTAAATAATTTATTTTAATAACCAATCAAAAAATTTAAATGGTTATTAAAATAAAATTATTAGATAAATAAATTTATTGCATAAATAAATAATGTAGTAAAATCCAATAAGAATGAGCCAAGTTGACCAATTAAATTAAACTTGGTGACACAGCAGCAGCCAATGAGAGCTTGCCAAATGGACCAATCAAATTACATGAGACTCTCTCAAATCTCTATAAATAGAAGGTCTCTCTTCACATACGGGTGAGAGACATATATATAGACACACACGGACTCATAGAGAAAAAGACAGAAAAGAAGCCTCGAAGCTCTGTCGAACTCAAGACTCACAAGTTCTCTCTCAAGTCCAAAGATCAAAGTTCTACGTCAATTCAAGATCAAGTCTCCACGACCCTTGAATCGTCAAACACACGTTCTGCATCAATTCAACATCAAGTCTTTTGACCGTTGAATCGTGTTCAAGATCAAGTACTTCGATCCTTGAATCGAGCTCCAGACAAAGAGAAGAATTAGAGGAAAATCTTCGTTAGAGATTGTATCCACTACATTACAAATACAATTTGTATTTTGTAATTTTTTTTGCTTCTTAATTTCAAGAAAAAATTTTACATCTACATTAACACCGAAGTGTTAAACCGGTATACTCAATACTTGACAATTTAAAACGCATTCAAAACACTTCTATAATTCAACCACAACGCAACTATATTTTTTTTTTCAAATTTATTTTTTCAACACATCTCATAAAAACTCAACACAAATAATAAATCAGTTCCTTTTTAATTGAAAGCATTTAAGATATTAACTACATGCCATAAAATATTCTGACTCTGAAAATAAAACTGTTTCCAAATATCTAGTTCATAATATTCTGACTTAAATAAAAGTTTTTAGTTCCTTAATTATATTTACATGCCTCAAGATTTTCCTAAAGACTGAATTAAAAGAGAGACTGTTTGAAGACTGACCATCGTAGAATTAGGGGCCTCTGAAAAGTCTGATGCTCGCTGTGGACCGTTTACCTCGAATTAGCAACCTGCGCGTGACAAGTCAACGCGCTAAGCATAAAGCTTAGTGATGCTTATTTCCCATTTATAGTTGGTAAATACACATAAGCAATTATAATACCTTATATTATCATATATATTATTTATTTAAAAACAAACATCATAATCATAATATAGCATATTTCAGACACGTAATATAAGTATTGATAGTCAACATGCCTAATTAAATCGAATAATCATGTATCACTAAATTAGACGTACTTAATCATGAAATCACATATGTTCATAAGGCAGTATAATTATTATTTAATTTATTTATATATAAAAAAATTATATTTTTAATTAGGCATTTAGCATACTTAGAAGAATCAAATAGTAGATAGAGAATTCCATAATAAACATACAACTCAAAAGCCCATATAATATCATATGACCCGTCGGTCGAAATTAAATGACCATATCTAGAAAATGGGTTTCGTTAGCCCCTATAAAAATTGAAGTTCGTTAGCTTCTATAAAATTGGAATTCATTAGCCCCTATAAGACACTGCATATCACATATAGACAGTACTATATTTTCTATGGCATGCTATACCTCTATTCAACAACTGACTCAACCAAGTAGACCAAAGTCGATAAAATATTTATTTTAATTAATTCATTTTATAATTTATAATAATATTCATAAATAAAATATCCAATCTCAATATTACACTGGAATATTTTATTACAGAATAAAAATATTCTCTTTCATAAATCCTCCTTATTTATAAAAATCATATTTTTCCATATTAAATATTTCATCATAATTTTATATTCATAAATCATATATATATATATATATATATTAAGCACATAATTATATTTGTTTTCATGAAATATTCTATCATGGCACCAAAAAATTTATATCATCCAATTAAAATTAAAATCATAGTATATTTCATATAATCACTCATAATTCACTAATATGCATAAATTTCAAGACTATGGCACAATTTTTAAGGCATTAATATTAAACATGATATATCACTAAATTAATCCATAATTCAATTATTTCTAATATTCTCCTAACTTGAACTTAAATGGATCAATTAATTACTTAATTGTTTAAATCCAATATTCCTTTAAGTTTCAAGATTAATTTAATTATCTACTTAATTAATGTAGTAGCTATAAAATTCTATTATTTTTATTATTCCTATTATTTACTAATTAAGTACCTAATTAATCTAGATATCACCAATTAACTATCTAACCACTTAATTAAATTACTACTAACCAATTAATTTAGTACTACTACTACTTAATTATCACTAATCCTACTTAATCAATCATCTTAATTAAGGCTAAATTATAATTTAGTCCTTAAGGTCCTCATTCATTATAAATGGATCCCACTTGGAATAAATAGACTAATGGTATATTAATTTATCCATAGTCCACAATTTAATCCCTTTTAAGGGTCCAATTTATAATTATAATCCTTAATCAAGTCCCAACTATTTCTTTAGTGCATAATTAATGCAAATTGCATTTGGATCCTTAGAAAATGTCTTAATAGTCCTTAAAATTTCCTTTGTCCAAAGGTTCCACAAACATAAAAAATTTCTCTTTGGTCCTTGGAACATGTCCAAATAAATCCATGAGTCATGAAAATATTATTTGGTACCCAAAATAAATTATGTCTCCAACAATTTTACATAATATGTCTAATAATTTACTAAGATTATAATTTTTATTATCTTTAACCTCACACTATAATATTTACATATCACATATATAAAATAGTATTTAAACATCATAAAGAAAATAATACCATAAATTTAGCTAACCTTAAAAAAAATTAACAATATTTAAATTTCACAAAAACCCATATTTAGCATCTACAATATTCATACATATAGATTTAAGCATAAAATCACTAAAAACTAATATGGAGATTTTTTTTAAAATATTATTAAATTCGATCACTATGAAAAGCATAAACTAAAATTTCATAAAAATTACGTTTAGCATAAATGAGACATATTAAACATAGATCAATTCGTTTAAAGCATAAAAATCAAGTCTTGAAGAATAAAAATATAAAATCATACCAAATAATTCCTAAAAATATCTAAAGATGAGAAATAGCACAAACCTCCAAAATGCTAGTCTCCTAATACCTTTTTTCCCTTATTATTGGAGGTAGAACCTTCTAAAAAAAGAAAAATCTAAATAAATGCTTAGACTTAATGAAAATAAAAATCAAAATGCATGAATAATATAAATAAATGTATGAAAACTTATTTCTAACCTTAGTTTGAAAAATCACTAAGATTTTAGATGAGAGAGAAAGAGGTAGAATAGGTTTCAGTGAGAAAAAGTTTACCAAATAGTAAAAATCCGGAAGTTTGATGCAAGAATTCACTTCTTTAGCTAGGGTATTTAAATACTTTTACTTGAACTTGTTCAAAAATGGTGGCTTTTATGTGTAGTGAAGAAAAATGGAGAAGAGAGGGAGAGAGTTTGGTTTGGGTGGTTAAGGTTTTGATGAAAAAGAAAATGGATTGTTGCATGTTTGATTATTTAGGTTTTAGATGATTTAGGCACTTTGGTAATTTTTCCAAATAAACAGTGGAGATTAGATATTAAAAACTCATCTAAAGGCTCATATTAATTCATTAATGGCAATTTGGTAAGTTTTCATTGTGTAGAAACAAGATTGACTTGGTCAAAAGTCTTATAGATAGTAGGCTAGGATTTGTTTTAGGTTTCCCTCATCCTAAGGCTAGAATTAAACACTACACTAATGAATTGTTTGGAATAAATGAATGATGGTTGTAGAATTTATTTGTAAATGAATTCCAAGTAGAATTTATTTGCAATTGAATCTGTGTTGTTTGGTATGCTATAATTTACAGTAAAAAATTCAATTGAATTCCATAAATTATGTTTGGAATAAATTCTTAAAAGGAAATTCATTTATTTTTATTTTCTAAAATACCCTTGACATAATGATCTAATAACAACAATATAAACATCAATTTATATTTATTATATAAAATATCATAATTTGTTATTTTTTTACTAAGAAACAAATTATAAATTTCATATACTAATTAATTAATTAATTATATAAATATAATATATAAAATAATTATAACATTCATAATAATAGTTATCTTTAATTTGTATAAAATGTCTCCGTTCAACAAAAATTGTAGTTTCATACTAATAACTATGGAGTCCAAAAAGGAAAAAAAAAAATAAAACAACGGAAAAGAAAGGAAATACTTCTGTCTATAGAATGGTAGCTTTGTCAAATAAAATTTAATAATTTATTATTATTATTATTATCAATTTTGATAAAATAATTAAGTAAAATAAGTAAAAAAATTAAATTTGTAGAAGAAGAAGGTAGTTTTGTAAAAAAAAATTGGAGTGTTTAGTTTTGTAGAATTCATTTGGAAATTCCATCAATTTTTGTGGAATTCAGTGTAGTTATATTCAATTTCATGGAATTGAATTCTTAGAATTGAAATCTACATTTTTTTTTAATTCCAAACGTGAAAACATGGATTGCTAAATGAATTTCACAAAATTTTATGGAATTCATTCATTCCAAACGGACTCTAAGTCTAACTACACATAATAAAAACTTTATAAATACACATATCATGACATAAGGTAATTTTTTATATAATTAAAATTACTAAAATAATTTATAGCACCATAAATCAACTATATAAACATAAATCATATCATTAATAAATTAAATCTCTACACATGTGAAATTACTAAACTAACCCTATGACATTATTCACCAAAATTATAATTAAATCATAATAATTTATAATAAGGCTCTAAAATAATTTAACTCATACTAATGACATGTTTAGAAAATATGGATGTGACAATAACGTGGTGGTGATGATGGTGGGAGTGGAGTGGTGTTTGAGATGGTGGTGGTATTGGTGGCAGTGAAGTGGTGTTTTAGGTGGTAGTTGTGGTGGTGGTGATGGTGGTGATAGTGTTTTAATTACATTACATTAAATATTTACA
>CANUEP010044752.1:0-13029 GCA_947857235.1 Jatropha podagrica | reverse complement strand
AACTCATATCATTTGAATATTAAACCCAACTTAGCCAATAGGTAACAAACTACAGATTGTTATATTTATATTTTAAGGGCAACTAAATTCAGAATTTTTATTTGCTTATAAACTAACTTCTTAAATCACAATAATAGACATCCAAGCTTACACAGTTCACATAACCCCTTCTTAGTTCAAGATTTTGAGATGTTTACGGCTTAGAAGCCATTTATCAATTTTATGTCAATTCACAGTTTAAGTATCGATTGATATCATATAGTAAAACTAATTATATATTCATACTCTGCATGGAAAACATAACATTTTGCCCCTTGAAAACTTAGGTTACCGGAGTCACTGCCGGTGCCTCTGTTCGTGGTGGCCGGAGCATCGGTGACTCCAAACTTTCTCAAAATTTCCATATTGGTTGTACCTTTTTATATAAAACTCAATTCCCTAACCAATTTCGTCATCTAAGGCTTAGTTTATCAAATTCACGAAACTTCATTCAAATTGAAACCTTTCTAAATTCCTTCAAAACCCAATCAATAACCAAATCACCCAAAGGAAACTAATTGAGAATAATAGGGGTTGTTTTTACACTAACCTGAGAGAGAGAAATTTGCTGGAATATTGAGGAGCAGTGAAGAGCGAGCCGCATCTTGCTGTGCTCGCCGGAAAAGAAGAGGAGAGGTGCAAACGGCGGAGAGACAACGTGGTAAGGAGCTCCGGTCGATGCAACTGAAGCCCAAGTGATCGTTAGCCACTGTCGTTTGAAGCGGAGAGGACAGAAGAAGCCAACACAACTCCTATCACTAGCTGCTGTGTTAAAATCGACTGGAACAAAGAGAGAGAGGGTGCTGGAGAAGCAGCAACGGCGAGAAGGAGCTCCAGTCCGCAGAGCTTGAGCTCCAATGAACGGGAATAAAAAAAAAAATCAAGAGGGAGAGGGGCTGTCGGCACTGACGGGAAGAAGGATAAAGTTGGGTTAGAATGAAAATGGGTATTTTTCCATTTTAGTTGATTCTAAATTGATTTGGGGCCAAATCAGGGTTAGGTTGGTTTGGTTTTTAACTTATTCTTCTCTTACTTGCCGGTTTGGTTCACTACGAAAACATACTTCCCTTTAATTTTGTCAAATAAATTCATAAATTATTAATTTAAATTTAGTCATATATATATATTTTAATAATTGACATGATATTTAACATTCAAGACTGATTCATAAAAAAAAAGAAAATTTGAAAAATTTTTACTAGATAGTTTGATAATAAGTTTTTGGGCTTGAGCCCAATGCAAATTCAAGCTTAAATTAAAATTATTCAACACATAGGCCTATAAGACCAAAATTTGGCTTTTTCATTTAATTAAAATTTGAAATTTTTGAAAATAAAATTATGGGATATTTCAGTTATAGATATAAACTATTATTATAGTAAAAATAATAACACAATTACTTTTATTACAAATTATTTTTATATTTACTATAATTAATTATTTCAAGTAGAATGTTTGATTATTCTTTCTAATAATTTGATTATTCATAATAATTTATTAAAAATAATAATATAATTAATAATAATAATTAATAAAATAATATTTAAGAAATCCGCACTCAGAGCGTGGTTTTTCGAGTAATTCAACTTATATATATATATATTTACAAAGGGAAAAAAACATTAAATTCAATAAACATATTTAAAATAACAAAGAGAATTTATAAATTAAAAAATAAATATATTTATAAATTAAAAAGTAACTGAGGTACTATATTATTTATAATTAAAATAATATTTTTATTTAAATTTAAATTTTATAATTTAAATATTAAAACATTATATCTAATAATTATATTTTAAAAATTAATATTCATTACAATAAGTATCTACATTGTTATGAAATAAGTAGATGTACTATATCAGATAGAAGACTGTAGTTTTAATTATTGTCAAACTCTATCTTTCTAATTTGTAGATAACTCTATTAGGGTTCCACTTGTGTAACAATATATATGGCTTCTCATTAATAATAATATATTCTCGTATTTTCCCATATTTTGCTATTTATTCTTTTTATTTCTTCTCTCTAATTTCATATTATTTTACAACACGTTATCAGCTTATTGTTCTACCACGATTATTTAAAAAAACGATTTGCGTTTATGACAATTAAAGTTAAATTACTCAAAAAAAGAATAATTTTCGTTTGATTAAAATTATAAAAAAAAGGCACAATTTCAAAGGTATCACAAATAAATGCATTCATCGTTGTAAAGTTTATAAAACTATAAGTTGTTTTAATTTTTCAATATTAAAGTTATTATTATTATTATAATTATTGCTATATATTGGGTATATTATCCATGTACTAGCAAATTTTGAGAATTAATTTATTAAGATATTATCATTATTATATTTAGAGCTATTAATCCTTGATCTAGATTGTAAATAATATTTATACCTCAAACATGCTCTTAAAATAGCAATATTGAGGAAAAAAATTTTAAAATATGTTTTGAATTTACTTTATATCATTTTTATCATTGAGCAAAATAAAAGAGATCTTAATGAAAAATCATAAAATTTGTCCAATTGGATCTGTTTCATTCCCTGAAGAGAATGAAACCATATATAATAATGTTCATGAGAATAATAAAACCCGTCTAATTAGATATGAAACACTCCTTAAAGCGAATGCAATAAATTGACATGGGCGTAAATAATGACAAAAATATATTTGTCATTGAAAATATTAATGAAAATTAAAATTGCAATCATGATCTTATTAATTGCGGTAACATCATCATGACTTAAGTTTAGAACTTCTCTCTTTGTTTTTTTTTTTTAGTTTGATAACACCCAAAGTTGGCATGTTAGTTTAAAAAAAATGGACCACATTTCTTTATAATTAATGGCATGGATCTTTTAACACTAAGGACCATATAATATATATATATATATATATATATATATATATATAACGTGCTTATCAAAAACATAAGGGACCGTTATTTATTATTATTATTATTATTATTATTATTATTATTATTATTGTTATTATTTATTAGGTAGCTTTAATTTATTTATTTGTTATTTTTTTCTTTTAAAACATAGTGGCATAGATCAATAAGTGTTAGGGACCAACTTTAAGAAAAGTAAACATTCTAAGTTGGCATGTTATTCCTTATTATTATTTTATTTTCATTTTTTTTAATACACATATGGGACGACAAAAAAAAAAAAATTTGCTACTTGTTTTGAAGTATACGTGTAGCCATTTCAAATAATGGTTTCCACCTTTTTTTTTTTTCCTCATAAGAGACCATTCTTTTCTTTTATTTTTTTTAAGTTTGTTACACTAACTCAAAAATGGCATTAAGTGGTAGGAACCACTTTCACTTAAGCCATGATGATATACTATTTAAATTAATTAAATGAACCACCTTTCAATAATATTGTTGTTAGCTCCATTATATGTAATCATTCACTTAAGTCATGATGGCATATATTTGAAATGAATTAAGTAAATCAACCTTTTAATATTTTTAGCATTATCTCTACTCATATACAATTAAAATGTGGTAAATAAATTAATTTTGATCTAACTTATTTAATTAGTATTATTAATATATTTTTATCCCATCAATTAAATTTACCTTTTTCAATTAATAAGAAAATCTTAATAGATCAAATAAATTTTAATTTAGAATAGTCAAAATTATTTCAAGTAAAATTTTAAATTCCAATTAAATCAATTTAGATCAAAATCAAATCAATTTCTCCCCTAATTTTAAATCAAAATTGAAAACAAGTCCAATGTAATTAAAAACACTGATATGTAATTCAAATAGTCAATATGAGAAAACTATGCATGCAATGCATGATTCACACATTCACAAGTTAGGATTGTTCCTTACTAAATTAAAATTAATGTAAAACCTTAATTAATCAATCTATCATGCAAATTTCTCGTGGTTCCAAAAATTAGGGCGTTACAACTCTCTCCCCCTAAATAAAATTTTATCTTCGAAATTTACTTGAGGCGAATAAGTGAGGATGCTGAGCTATCATGATCTCTTCGCTTTCCTAAGTTGCTTCCTCAGTTTTATGATTTCGCCATAAAACCTTAACAAGAGGAATTCTTGTATTTCTCAATTCCTTGACTTCTCTAGCTAAGATCTTCATCGGTTCTTCTTCGTAAGTCAAGTCTGGTTGAATGGTAATCAATTCAGCAGCTATAACATGTGAAGGATCTAACCTGTATTTCCTAAGCATTGACACATGGAAGACATTATGGATCTTATTCAAATCCGGAGGTAAAGCTTATCTGTAAGCCAATGGACCGACACACTCTGTAATCTCATATGGGCTGATGAATCTAGGACTAAAAGCTTCCCTTTCCTTCTGAATCTCAGAACTTTCTTGCATGATAATACTTTGTCACCAAATGCATACTTGATGTCTTTCCCCTTCAAGTCCGCATAAGATTTTTTGGTGATCTGATGTGGCTTTCAATTTGTCACTAATAATCATTACCTTCTCCTCTGTCTCCTTGAGTAAATCAAGTTCTACTATCTTACTCTCATGATTTTAGACTAATACAAGGGAGTTTTGCACCTTCTTCAATACAAAGCCTCGAAGGTGCCATTTTGATACTAGACTAGTAGTTGTTATTATAAGTAAACTCTACCAATTTAATATATTTCTCCCAACTGCCCTCAAAGTCAATAACATAAGCTCTCAGCATATCCTCTAGAATTTGAATTACCTCTAGAATTTGAATTACCCTTTCTGTCTGACCATCTGTTTGCGGGTGGAAAGTTGTACTAAAATGCAGTTTAGTACCCAAAGCCTCATGCAACTTCTTTCAGAATCTAGAAGTAAACCTCGAATCCCTGTAAGAGATAATAGATGAAGGTACGCCATGTACTCTCACAATCTCATCTATATACAGCACATACTGCTCTAGGGAAAAATCAGTTCTCATAGGAAGAAAGTGAGTTGATTTAGTTAGTCGATCAATAATAACCCAGATTGAATCTTTCTTCTTCAGATTCATCGGTAATCAAACTACGAAGTCCATAGTTATTCTATCCCATTTCCACTCTGGTACAGAAATAGGATGCATTAAACCGGATGAAACCTGATGCTTAGCCTTAACTTGCTAGCAAGTCAAGCATCTAGATACAAACTTTATAATTTCCCTCTTCATGGCTAGCCACTAATGAATCTTCAAATCTTGATACATTTTATTGTTTCCAGGATGCATGGCATACGAACTACTATGAGCTTCTTCCCTAACTCTAGAATCTTTGGTACACAAATTAGATTCCCAAAATACAAACAACCATCATCTTTGATTACAAAGCCTTTCTTCTTTCCTTCTTGAACCAATTCTTTCCTTCTTGAACCAAACCTTTCCATAAGGAAATTTTCTCGTCATTTAGTTGGGCTTCTTGAATCTACTGAATCAAGGTAGGCTGATTCTTATCTCAACCTCAATAACCCCATCACTAGCTATAGACTAGTGTGTATTCATCACTCGTAGGGATACCAAAGGTTTTCTGCTAAGCACATCGGCAACTACATTTGCCTTGCCAAGATGGTAGTCGATAGTGAAATCGTAGTCTTTCAGCAACTCAATCCATCTTCTCTATCGCAAATTGAGCTCTCTCTAAGTGAGTAAGTATTTAAGACTCTTATGATCAGTAAAGAGTCTACATTTCTCCCCGTATAAATAATACCTCCAAATTTTTAATGCAAAAATGATGGCTACTAACTCTAGGACATGAGTATGATAGTTCTTTTCATGCGATTTCAACTACCTTGATGCATAAGCAAGGACTTGACCTTCCTACATAAGTACACAACCAAGTCCATTATGGGAAGCATCACCAAAAACATCATATACTTGCCCGGTTCAGGCTAAATCAACACTAGTGCTTCTGTAAGCATCTTCTTTAACTAATTAAAACTTGTTTGACATTTCTCTATCCATTCAAACTTGATGCCTTTATGAAGTAACCTTGTCATAGGGGTAGCAATGAGTGAAAACCCCTTGACAAAGCATCTGTAATAGCCCACCAAGCCTAAAAAGCTTCTAATCTAAGTAACATTTCTAGGTGGCTTCCAATCAAGCACTGCTTCAATCTTCTTTGGATCCACTTTGATACCCTTAGATGATATAACATAACCCATAAAAGCTATCTTTGTTAGCCAGAATTCAAATTTGCTGAATTTAGCATATAGTTGTCTTTCCCTCAAAATATACAATACTGTTCTCAAATGGAGATCATGATCAGCTCTAGTATGTGAATATACTAGTATATCATCAATGAACACCACAATGAATCGATCAAGATAAGGGTGGAAAACCCTATTCATTAGATCTATGAACACAGCCAAAGCATTAGTTAACCCGAATGGCATCACTAGGAATTCATAATGTCCATATCGAGTCTAAAAAGCAGTTTTAGGCACATATGACACCCTAACTCTCAACTGATGATATCCAGACCTCAAGTCAATCTTTAAAAAGACACCAGCTCCTCTCAGTTGATCAAACAGGTCATCAATCTGTGGCAAGGGATATTTGTTCCTTATAGTCACCCTGTTTAGTTGTCTGTAGTTGATGCAAAGTCGCACAGTTCCATCCTTTTTTTTAATAAATAGTACTAGGCACCCCATGGAGAGACACTGGGGTAGATAAATCCTTTATCCAGCAACTCTTAAATATGTACTTTCAGCTCTTTCAATTCTTCAAGTGCCATCTAATAGGGAGCAACAGATATCAGGGTAGTACTTGAAATCACCTCAATACTGAATTTAACTTCTCTATTTAGAGCTAGCCCAGGTAAATCCTTGAGAAACACATTAGGAAAATCTCAAACAGTTGGTACATCCTGCATGCTAGGAGACTTCTTTTTAAGCTCAAGCACACAAGCTAAGAAAAAATGCCACCCACACTGTATCATCTTGTTGGCAGCAGTAGCTGAGATAACATTAGAGAGAAAATTTGATTTCTCTCCCACGAATACAATTTCCTCTTTTAAAGGTGTTTGTAGGGTAATTCTCTTATGTCTATAATCTTCTATTTCTCCATGAATGGATAACCAGTCCATCCCTAGTATAACATCAAATTCTCAAAATGGTAACTTAATCAAGTCCCTTAGGAAGACGTAACCATGAACAATAATTGGACAGTCTTTATATACTCTATCCATAATAATACTACGCCCTAAGGGATTTATAACCTCTACTTTTTGATTTAAGGTATCAGCATGCAAAGCACCTAAATCCCTCAAATGCATACATAAATAAGAATGGGTAGAACCTGGATTTATCAACAAAAGGACAAAGCTGCCAAGAATAAAGAATGTACCCATTATCACATCTGGTGCATCTTTGTCTTCCCTGCCTCTGATAGAATAAACCCTGGCTGGAGCTCTAGACTCTAGTCTAGCCATTGTCTCTAAAGGTCCACTCTGACCACTGGTACTAGCGATACCCCTACCTCGGCCTCAGGAAGCTGTAGGGGCAAATCTAGCAGACTGTTGACCAGTACCAACTATGGTGTTTGGGCAGTCCTAAAACATGTGCTTTGTGGACCCACACCTCAGACAAGCACCTATGGTCCTCCAACAAACACCTAGATGTTTCTTACCACAAGAAACATAAGCTGGTAATTCACCTCTACTAATGCCACCTACACTAGCCACTAAGGTAGTCTGGGAAATTTGTCTAGGTGGCTGACTTTGACCTTGTCTCTATCCTTGCCTATGCCCAGATGGCGAAGGTCCTTTATGCCTCTTATTAGAGGTTTCAACTGCAGAAGTCTGTCTGGTCTGTACACTATGAAACCTCTTCTACTAGTTCCTCTATCTACAACTCTCCTATTTATTCTTTATCTCTTCTAGCTCTAAGGCATCAGACACCAATGATGAAAGCTGAGTGTGATGTTGAGGAAGCAGACCAAACTCCAACTCATCATGAAGTCCTTTCCTGAACTGCTTACATTTGTCCCCTTCAGTAGGTATAAGCTCAGAAGCATACTTACTTAGCCGTATGAACTCTCTCTCATACTCTGAGCCTGTCTTCCTTCCCTGTTTCAGCTCTAGGAATCCTATCTTTTTCTGCTCTGCAAATAGTGTACCCACATACTTCTTTCTAAACTCTGCTAGAAAGAAATCCCAATTCCTCAGATCATCTTCTACTGTCTTGGAAACTGTAGATCACCACTAATAGGCTTCTTCCTTCAGCAAGAAAACAACACATATTAAACTATTAACCGGAGAGCATTGCAACTGCTCAAGAACCCTCTGAGTGCTCTCAAGCCAATACTCAGCTGCACTAGGACCAGATAGGAGATGTCACATTCTGTGTTGGAGGCACGTATTGGCTTATTAAGATGTTTTCAATAGTTTAAAAGAAAGAAATCATTTAAGTTCAAAAATGAATTTAGTTAACCAACATTTGAAAAATGAGCGGAAGACTTATTAATCAAAGAAGAAATTTATTAAAAACTTATCTATTTGAACCCAATTTTATTTTTGAAAATATTTTTTTTTACACTAGGGAGTCAATTCTCCCCTGAATAACATGAAAATAATTAAAAGAGTCGTAAATATTTTCCAAGATGTCTAAAAGATATTTGTCTGACATAAAAATATCTAAATTTGAAATAATGGTTTCTCTATGAAACCTCCAACAATAAAATTAATAATTAATATTGAAATTTATAAGATAATTAAACCAAATAAAACCAAACTTGTTAAAATGGCCATTTACAATCCCAAATCAAAATAACTCTCTCAAATAAAATAAAATCCTAATACATGCCAAGTCCATGGATAAACCCATACTCAAAGTCAACAGAAAATAGATCTTCCTCCTCTGATACTGGAATTCAACTCACTTTGGTCTACTCAAATCTTCCACCTATGCCATAGAAATTTATCGCGTTAAGTATAAAACTCAGTGGTACTTCAATAAATAGTTTTAGACACACCAATAGGATAACACAGACGATTTATGAAATTCATACAAATAAATCAATATCTCAAGGCATTTTTGGACATCAAATATAATGAGTCCATCTAAGAAATTATAAAAAAAATATATAATAACAGTTCATATCTACAATCCCAAACAGCAAAGTATGATTTAAGTACCTCTTATGACAAGTGGTTCACATGAGCATAGGTAACATATGTCATAAGAAATCATATACTTATATATATATATATATATATATATATATATATATATATATAAATGACTTGTATTTCAAGTAATCATGTAATTACAAATATTGTATTTCAAGTAATCATGTAATTACAAATATCGGAACAATTTATGTAATTACTAAAATAGAGTGACATGTATCACAAGTATCATTTAATAGTGTTATCATAACTGACTTCTACATTATTACCACATTCAATAATTAAATAATTCATTTTATTTTTCAGTTCATGTATGGACCTTAATAGTAACTTAGAAGGATAATAGTTATTAATAACAAAGTATTAGCATAAAACAGTTAGGCATAAATGTCAATTTACAGATTCAGCATAGCCTACAGAACGGTGGTGCGCGTCCGCAACCTCAGAGGGACAACCTGTTTTCAGCGTATGATCATAGCTCAAATCCAAAGTTTGGTAGCATATGCTTATTGTAACTAGATCCATAAACAACTCAGTTTTCACATAACTTATTCAACTAAAGGCCCATATTATTATATTTAATATCCACGTACAATTTCAAATATCATTTTTGACACTTCAGTACACATTCCAGTCAAAGAATTATATTTAATTCTAAGCATATTTGATTGCATCTTCAACTTGATCATTCATTTAAAGACACATAGATCTCTATGTGACTCAATAATTATGGTGTAATATTAAATACGACTACTCACATAGATCTCACAAATTCATGCATTCAACTCATTACACATAGAAATCAACTATATTATTATTATAAATGGGTTATACCTCACATTTTATTCAAGCTGTCTAATTCCCTTTTTAATTTTATATTTACATGATTCGGCCGATTTAGTATATTATAAGTAAGATATTGTTATATTTATATTTATTATATTTTCCTTTATTAAGCTCATCACACGACTAGAGACACTGCCAATCCTACAATGTTGAGTAAATTTATATCACTATACCTTATTTCTCATTCAATACCCATGTTCTAACTGTTCTAATTTAAACTATATATTTAAATTAATTAGGCATGCTACCCAAATTAATCAAGTGCTTAAAAATTAATGAAACCCGCTACTTAAATTAATTAAGTACTTTGAATTAATTATACAGACTAACTAAATTAGTTTAGGTGCTTTTAATTAGTTAAATACACTACCCGAATTAATTAAGTGCTTTCAAATAATTAAACACACTACTTAAATCAATTAATTATTTTTAATCAATTGCACACACTACTTAACTTAATTAAGTGCTTTTAATCAATTATGCACACTACTTCAATTAATTAAATGCTTTCAATTGTTTAATTAGATTAACATACACTTACACCTCCATCATTACACTAATATATTTGGTCCATGCAACATTCGGACTTCAAATTTATACTTAACACTAGCAAGCCCAAGCAATTAACATGTGTATTAGAATTTACAATTATTTGACAACACTACCATATTACACTAAGTTCAATCACTTTCTAACTAGGATCCAGATACATAATTCAACCACTTTGCTCCACACACATTAACATCTCCATTATGAAATTAATAAGGAAAAAAGAATAATCAATATTGTCAAGGCATAGGGAGCCTTTGGCCTCTCCTAATTAAATAGCTAGAACACATTTTTTTTTAAATGTTAAGTACTAATCTTTGATTGCACAATAAAATGCTCTATGAATTTAATTAGCTTTCTCCTTGCCTTTTTTGAATTTTGAAGGCTCACCTTGTTCTAAATTAAATTAAATGAAATTAAATGAAATCACACCATTAAAATATGATCTAATCACTTAATCATATGATTAAATACTAATGTATGCTAATTAAATAATAAATCTCATAAAAAATCGAAATCACAATTTAATCGAAAAATATTACTTACTTGATTTAATGAACCAAACAATTGATATTCTTTAATTGTTTGCACCAATCCAATAGATCTAAATGCCTAGAATAGATTTCTATTGTTTGATTTAATATTTTGCTTAAGAAAATTTTTTATGGAGAATGGAGAAGTTTGTGGTTTTGAAAAAGAAAGAAGAAGAGGCTACTACCTCTTGTATTAACACGTTAGGTTTAGGACTTCTCTTTTTTCTTTTTTTTTTTTTTGTTTGCTAACACCCAAAGTTGGCATGTTAGCTTAAAGAAAATGGACTACATTTTTTTATAATTAGCGGCATGGATCTTTTAACACTAAGGACCATATAATAGTAATAATATTATATATATATATATTAAACCCAAGTTAAGGTGCTTATAAAAACATAAGGGACTATTACTTTTTTTATTATTATTATTTATTTATTAGGTACCTTTTATTTATTTATTTGTTATTTTTTTATTTTAAAACATAGTGATATAGATCAATAAGTGCTATGGACCAATTTTAAGAAAAGTAAACACAAACACACACACATATATATATATATATATTATTCTAAGTTGGCATGTTGTTCTTTATTATTATTTTTTTAT
This sequence comes from Jatropha podagrica, assembly GCA_947857235.1. NCBI lineage: Eukaryota > Viridiplantae > Streptophyta > Magnoliopsida > Malpighiales > Euphorbiaceae > Jatropha > Jatropha podagrica. Next base: position 1,350 of record CANUEP010044752.1, on the reverse strand, counting down.
TACACGTATGGGACCACCAAAAAAAATATTTGTTACTTATTTTGAAGCTGGTTGTGTAGCCATTTCAAATAATGGTTTCCACCTTTTGTTTTTCATAAGAGACCATTCTTTTCTTTTCTTTTTATTAAGTTTGTTACACTAACTCAGAAATGGCATTAGTTTCAAGTGGGAGGAACCACTTCCACTTAAGCCATGATGGCACACCATTTAAGTTAATTAAATGGACCACCTTTCAATAATATTATTGTTAGCTCCATTATATGTCATGAAGCATATATTTTAAATGAATTAAGTAAATGTCACGATCCAAAACCATGGATTAGACCGGTATTAGGACCTAGGTAAGTTTAAGGCTCCCGAGGCCAGTAGTAAGCCTAAAATATTAAAACACATTTCTATTATCTTTTGACTAATAGAATAGTAAGTCATATTATGACATTATTCATAAATTAATCAGAGTTAACATTACTGACTCAACCTTAGTATTAAATATTGTTTACAGCTCGGGCCTATATCCGTTTAATAAAAATATATTCTCATGTAAATATTTATTTTTCATAATATAATCAAACTATTCCTATCATATGGTCTCCAAATATTTAAAAAAGAACACCCCACAATTTATTTATAACCACATGATAATTTTGTTTATATAACCAAATATTAATTAAATATCTTAACTGCGGAGTTAAATAAAATATGCGAAAAACCACAAATATGAACAGATAATTTATACTAACATGTTCAAATTTCTGCGGAGAAGAAAGCAGAGTCTTATAAACCGACGGTACTTTTATTTTCTGAAAAATATTTATGGAAGGGAGTGAGTTTCATTAAACTCGGTAAATAATAATAAATAATGTAAACTCACACATTCAAGCAGTATGCTTTTACAGAATAATAAATGGGCATACTTCACAAGCACGTGTCATACATCAGCATCTTCAAACAAATCACATTCAAATATTTACAACATGTGAAAATTGAAGTTTAGAGTGGCATTTTATGTGGATTATAGAACAAGTGAAAGGAATTAGTATATGAATTTTTGCTGAAGGATATTTTAGAGTTTACAATTATATATAAGGATTAGTTATTTTGTTAAGATGGGAAAGATTTGTTTATTGAAGTTTTAGCTCAGTTACTTAGGATTGAGTTTTTAAGGATTTAATATTATTGATTTAATTTTAAATTAGATTTCTGAGAACATAAACTTAATTTTATTTCTCTGTTAGTGATTTAATATAGTTACTCCATTATTTTTGGAAAGCCTAATAACGAGACTGTGAACGTGTTTTCAATAAGAAAACAAACTATTCTCCTTTCCTTCTAGTAATTTTCAATTCGAGG
>CANUEP010044696.1:0-42915 GCA_947857235.1 Jatropha podagrica | reverse complement strand
GCTAATGAAACGAAAAAAAAAATAAAGCTATGCCGTTAGGCCAAAAGCTCTGATACCATAACAAGTATTTGAGGAAAGGATACATTCTATTGATAAAAAACAGTGATATAAATACAAGGCTATGCTACCTATAAACAAGGAGGAGATAGACATTAAGTACAATAGAATAATAGAATTGGTTTACAACCAACTTCAAGACTTATCATTATCTATTACAATACACTTATTACTGGACTATATGCCTCCGTGTGCATAAAATAATTATATAGTGTTGATTAAAGGAAATGTATATGCTATATCTTTTTTTCCATTTCTGATAAAGACCTGCATTTATCAAGAAGAGCACATTAAGCCTTCTCTACTGCATCTAAAAACATTGTTGCCTTGTAATCTTGTGTTTGAGCTCAAAATTGAATGACTCTTGAGCAATTGTCAGGCAGCATGCAACGCTAATTGCAAAGGTCAAAGGATATTATTCTCAAGTTCTGATGATAATGCACTGACTACGCAAATTCAGGAAACTCATTCTCCTGATGGTCATGTCAAAAGAATCGTTGAAGACATTAGTTGCGCTGTTGATGCATTTGCTGCACCGGTAATGGCTTAATTACTAGACCTAGTTTATACTGGTCTACGCCTATTTGTGTGATTATGTTCTCCTTTTTATTAATTTTTTATAGCTCGCAAAAAGTGATAAGAGATTTTTGAGTGAGATTTTATTTCATGTATCATTGTTCGACTAATTTCTTTTTGGAAAATTTATATTTACACTTTGTGAGCATAATAAAAGATTATTGTCCATAAAGAATATTGAGAATAAGTTATTAATTTATTATATTTGATAATTATTAGGATGAGCAGAATAAATGACTTTGAATTAAACTAAGTTGTAATTAAATTAAATAAATTCAAATTAAAATAAACAAATGGAGATAATCAAAAATAAATTCAAGCAAATAATCTAGTAATGAGATCTCTATTAATTCTTAATGCAAACTCTGGATAATTGATTTATGGTGTCCAGATTTCTCTCTCGAGTCTAAATTGTTACAACTATATGACATCTACTTGCATGTGTAATTTAATATGGTTAAAACATTACGTCAATTTCTGAAGGAGAATTAACCTAAGGTATTCAGCCTATTTTTAAGTTTAAAAATTCTAGGTTTAATATGTGGGATCCAATTTAATTTATCAATCTTTCAATATATTAAAATAGATCTAAGAACATACAAAAATGAATGCCAACACATTCACAGGTATTAAACTCAACATATTAAATAAGAAATTTTAACATTCAACATAAATTAAACTGTTCAAAATTGCATTTTTAATTAATAGATAAATCTCATAATTACATCCAAATATTTAGTTTAGCATTATTACAAATATATCAATATAAATAAAATAAACATAGAATAAAATGCATAAATAACAAACTACAAGTTTTATTGATTAGTTGGCCTTGTTGTTCACGTCCAAGTTTGTGAAGGCCTTTGGTCCTTCCCCTTTTGTATTTATAATAATGCTAAACAAAGACTACCGACTCTCTCTCTTAATATTTGTTGAATTTTGTGATTGGTTACCCCTTGCCTCTCTTACATGGCAACAAATGCCCAAGAGAGTGTGACAAGAGAGAATAACCAAGGAGAGTGTGTGTCTAACCCCCCAAACACTTCTTTGTTTGCTATCTTTATAAACTCTTTATTTGGCTTTTATTGGTCCATATCACACACACTCCAACTTGCACAATTTGCACTGAAAAGCTGTTCTTCACCTCACAAAGAATGAATAAAGAATGATAAAGCAAGCTGTTTACGAGGTTAGGTGTAATATTTCAATAAAACTACAACTTTTCATGGCCAAATAATCTGTCAGGAGATCTTCTTGCAGCTCGCTTGTACTTGATCCACAGTGTTTCACGTTGCTCAACTTTCTATTTTTCTTTTCTCTTGGGCTGATTGGGCAATGGTCTTAGATTTGTTGGGCCTTAAGTATAATTCTTGGACTCCAACAACAATAAATCCTTAACGGGTTTCTTTGCTTTAATTTAGGTGTCAAATGGATCACAAATGGTCCAATTTTTGTTTAAAGTACCATTTGGTGTAGCTCATGAGCAAATCAATTATGGAGAGAAAATAATGCAAGATGAATTTTAATCTTATTTTATTATTTAAAATAAAGCTTAATTTAATTAAAACATGTGATAAAATATATGCACATTTTGTTGTTATCAATCACGAGTTTTTACAAGGTTTTTTCATTTAATATTTCCAAGCTAGGACTTGGCTGTATGGATAAGTCTGATGCATGCACTAAACTGCTTAAATTTGTTAAATTTTTCCTTGCTTTTAATAATAAAATAAATTAATTTCGCTTATAAAAATATTCTTATCGCAAAAAAAAAAAAAAAAAAAAAAAAGAAAAAGTAAAGCTTTAATTGTGAAATCCGTCCTTTAAATATTCTAAAGACAAAATGGAAAATAAAAAAAGAAAAGCATGAAACAAAACTATCCATAGAGAAGCAAAAATATATTTGGTTGCGCTACAAAGCATTTTACAGCAGAGACATTTGAAGGATACAAATCCTTTGGATTATAAATTCATATTTATTTGATTTTAACACTAGCAAGAAAGATTAAATTTGTGGGGCAGAAGAGATAAAGGTAAAAGATGAATGCTGTCATAAGCATAATGTTGCAAGCTTTTCCTAATAGTATCTCATGCTAAAACTTGATTGAAAGCAAAGAAGCTGATTCAAAGTCCACTGTATAAATGCACATATTAAACTTTGGTATTGATCTATTAAACACTTCAACTTGCAAAATTAGATAAATTAAATATATATTAAATTATTAAAAAATAAAAAAAAATTATTGTAACCACATGTTAAATTAGTATTTTACATATATAAAACCTAAAAATTGTGTTATTAGAATGAAAATACGTGTCCAATATTATCAAAATTCATAATTTTAAGACCGCAACAGCTCTCTCAAAGTTAAATATGCCATAGAATTTGTGTATTTGGCTAGATTCAAACTGTATTTGCACTTTATTCCTTTCTTTTTTTATTATAAATTGAGCCTTGTACATAGCTACTGTCATGAAAAATTGTAGTCTCCTATTCTAGCATTAGCTAGCTCTTGTTTAAGAGCAAGAATGAGTTCCAAGCCAACTCCATCTGGATCTGGTAGGCAGCAGCAGAACATAAAAGGTGCTGATGATGATGAAGCCTTTATGAAGCAAATTAACGATACACATGCGGGTGATGGTTATCAGTTTTATGCCAAACTCAATCCTGATATTCTTCAAGTGGTCAAAGACATCTGTAATCCTCCTGAATCAAATGTGCCGGTATGCGCTCTAATATATTTACATCCCTGCATGTATATACACGCACACACACACAGACACATGCTAGATAATACGGAAAAAACAAACAATGGAATCTTAAAAATAATCATTTTAGCCATTTTAGTTATAATTTTGCAGGTCACTGATGCAACAGATTCAGATGCTTTGCCTGATAAAACTTACCAAGCAATATATGAATATTTCGTTGATTTGGTCGATCCTATTGGTAGCAAGGTGACTTCTCTCTCTCTCTCTGTATCATCATCAATACTAGGGGTGTAAAAGAGTGAGTCAGAGCATAGCTTGAAAAAAGTTCAAAAAGGTTCGGCTTAAAATTGAGCTTAAACCAACTAGTTGGCAATCGAGCCTAGAGCTCGAGCTTAAAATTTTTTTTCTGGTTAAACTCGAGCCGAGCTCGAGTCTGAAATTTCCAGACTCGTTGAGTTTCGAGTTCAACTAAATCCTTTCGAATCAAGCTTCGAGCCTGGCAGGTTGGAGCTTAGCTCTGCTTATTTACAATTTTAATAAATACTATTTGTATCATCATTAGTATCCAGACCTTATATGTGCATATGTATGTCTGTAGATGCACGAGGAATGCACAAAAGATGCAGATAATCATGCAATAACAATATCAATATTGAAATTATTATCTACCTACTCATGGGATGTAAAGGTGGTGATAGCTCTATCTGCTTTTGCAATGAAATATAGAGAGTTTTGGCTTGTTGCCCATACTTACAAATCAAATGACCTTGCAAAATCTGTTGCGTCGCTGAAACAATTGACTGACGTTTTTGAGAATTCAAACCAACCAGCAGTAAGAGACATGAAAAAGCTCATAAACGTAATGCTAAAGATTGCCAAATCCATTGTTGAGTTGAAGAAGGTTCCAGCTAAGTACATTTCAGAAAATATCAGTACAGCAGTGGCAAAAATACCAGCCGGTGTCTACTGGACAATCAGAAGTATCGTCGCGTGCTGGTCACTAATTAATAGTTTTACGGGGCATCGGTATGTAAATCCATGTCCTTGAGTTTAATTTGCTGTTGATGGTTTCTAAACTAAGAGATTATGAACGTACCTTTTGCATGATTAGCTTCATTAGGGATCATTTTAATTGATTTAGTTCATAATTAGCATGATATACTAAGACTTCTTTCAAAGAAAAAAAGAAGTTGGATAAGACTTGCTACTGAGTTAATATTTTCAATAATTTAACTATTGTTTCTATACACACGAAATTATGACTAATCGCTTAGTCAAACCGAACTAGTTCGTATTTATTCTAACCTAACCGAATTTGAAATCAAAATTTATAAAATCGATCCAAACTGAATTAAAAGCGATTTGGAGTTGGTTATTCCAAATCAAATTAGATGGCAGGCTTAAATATAAATTTAGTTAATCAAAATCGAAAACCAAACAGTTTTATATCTAAGCTGATCCGCATCCAAATTTCTATTAAAATTCAATTGAAATAAACTAGTTTAGTTCGATGTCTCGATAGATTATTTAGATATTTTTCATAATATCTTGATTTTTCAAGGTTAATTTTTAACGGTATCAAAATCATTGTTGTTGGTTATAGGCACTTATTAGCTACAGATGCCAGTTGGAAGCTGTCGATGTTGAATGACGAGCTACAAACTCGATTGAAGGTCTTGGGCCAAAACCTCCGTGAGTTTTTAAAGCTCAAATTAACAATTGGCATATATATATATATATATATAGTATATGATAAATCTTATATATATGTAATTTGATATGTGCAGATGAAATAAAACATGTGGAAGCTTACGAGAAACTTGTAAGTCTGTTTGAGACGAAGGAAAATGACGTTGTCAAAATTCTTGAAGCATTACTGCCTGGTCCTCGTAAAAAAGATCGGAAGCTGCTTGTCAAAGGAACCGACAAGGCAAGGCCTTTCTTTTTTTCTTTTTATTCTTTTGAAAGGAAAAATCCAAGATGCATTCTTATTAACGGAAGGCTGCTTGTTAAACTATTGTTCGACAAGGCAAGGCTTTACGCTTCTCCACCCTCTCCCCCAAATCGAACCAAAGCAACTCTCCCACTCCGATAATGAACATAAGAGCATGAATACTTCAGTAGCAAAGAACTGGGTTAGGTCGTGGTTTTGATTTTGGAGAGTCGCGAGTAGGATGGAGCATAAGGATGATTCTTTTCTCTGTTTGATAATTTACCGTAAAAGAATTTGTTTCAATAGGACGCGCTTGTCAGTAGGTACACTAAAAATAAACTTTATTTTGATGCAAGTAACATGTTCATGAAAATGATAATAGAAACAGAGTTTAAACCTTAAAATATAACTTTCCCTTGTGTGATAAAGGCTTGTGCTAGGGTTTTAGATGTTGGTTAGCAAAAGCGATTGTGGCATGCTAACAAAGATGGGCTTGATGTCCGATTTCTGATTTTTTTTTTTTTTGAGGATTTATTTATATTCTCTCTTTTCATTTCTACTTTTTATTTATAAATGAATTTTACATTTCTGATCCATCCACATGCGAACCTTCCACCAATAAAAACAGGTTGACATTGATGTCTTGAAGGGAAAAGATGTGTTACTGCTTATATCAGACCTGGATATCTTGACAGAAGATATTTTTATTCTTGGACGTATAATGCAAGAGAAGTCGCGGCTCAACCCAATCCCAAATATTCAGTTAGAGATTGTTTGGTTACCGATTGTAGACCAAGATGGAACATCGACTTATAAGAAACGATTTGAGGAAAAACAGGTTCAAATGAATTGGTACTCCTGCCTCCCTACCCCGGTTGATGGTGCTGTTGTTAAGTTCGTTAAAGAAAAATGGCAGTTTGGACAGAAGACTATTATTGTGGTTCTTGATTCACGAGGACAAGTTGTCTGTCAAAATGCACTTCATATGATGTGGATTTGGGGTACTCCGGCCTTTCCTTTCACTGAGGAGCGTGAAGAAGCTCTGTGGGATCAGAATACAAGTTGGAAAATTGATCTCTTGTTCGATGGCATTGATAAAAGAGTCATGGATTGGGTAATAATCAAAATTACAAAATAATTTAAAATCACATTTTTTTATTTTTTTTTTTTAACTTGTTTTTCTGTTTTAATTTCATTAGATGGAAGAAGAAAAGTACATGTGCATCTATGGAGGAGATGAGTTGGACTGGGTTCAAAAATTTACAAAGAAAGCAAGAGATGTTGCAGATGATGCAAGTATCTCATTAGAAATGGTTTATGTAGGTAGAAGCAACCCAAAGGAACGAGTTAAAAAGATCATCGAGACTATCGAGAATGAAAAGCTAAGCCACTCCTTGCAAGACCAACGTTTGATATGGTATTTCTGGGTTAGAATTGCAAGCATGTGGTATTCCAAGAATCAACTTAAGCAAACAACTGAAAATGATCCAAAAATGAAAGAAATCATGAAAATGCTTATCTTTGATAGTGAATCTGGTTGGGCTATTTTCGCCCAACGATTAAAAAAGGATCAAAGAGTGAAGGACAATGAGATGAAGGACACTGAGATGAAGGTTAAAGAGTTGAAGGATACTGAGATAAGGGTTGAAGCTAAAGGAAACATTATCTTAACATGTCTGGAGAATTATAGTAGATGGAAAGATCTAATACTAAAAAAGGGTGGTTTCATGCAAGCACTTAGAGGTGAGATTCAAAAAGAGGTAAAAGCAGCAAAACATCACTGTAATCGGCTTGCTCTCCCTAATGACGAGGGAAAATTGCCTCAAAAGATAGTTTGTACAGATTGTTCACAAAATATGGAAAAAATCATAATGTATAGGTGTTGTGAGTAAGAGAAAAAAATAATGATTGTGCGATTTATCAATTAAGAAATATTTTATTACTGTGTAAGGGGTTTGTATTGCCTGAGTTGATTATAATTACTGTATGTTGCATCAATGATCTTTTCTGTTTGAAATTTCTAGCATTCGAAGTTTAATTGATAAATTAATTTTTACCTAGAAAATGAAAAATAATCTCACAGGGCCACTCTTTCTCAACATGTCATACACCGTTTTTCATATTATTCTTTATATTAAGGGTACTCTTTTTCATGGCTTACATTTTTCAGCTAAGAGTTTTCACTGATACTGATTGGATAGATGATCCTATATACCGATGTTTTACCATATATAGTCTCTCGTTGAAGCAGAATATCATGCCTTAGGCATTCTTTACTCAAGTTAATCAAACCGCAAGTTAAATTGCACAATGTTATTTTCCTTTCAAGCTCTATATTGTTTGAACACCTCTCTCGTGATCAGACAAGATGGTCTAAAGAGGCTAGACAGGACAAAGTTCATGACAAGTTTCTAGAATGACAAAGCTAACTAAGATAATGGAATACAAGACATAAGAATAAATTGAAATATACATTTAAATTGATGTGAATATGTAACTTCTTTACATGATATTTTTGTATAAATCTATTCATCTCCTTAAATGACGCTCTTGTATAAATTTTATTTATTTATTTTTTTTATAACTAAATAGTTACCTCAAACCTTTCCGATGATCGAATTTGTATTTTCAGTTTTATAGAGATTGAACTCACTTATCACTCCAACCAACGTTCTATTGTTTGTTTAAATATTTCTTTAATTAAGTTGAATTATATATTTTATTATATCACAATAAAGTTAAATTGATGGAAGCAATTTGGAATGTAAATTCCAACATTAAAATAATATGTAAACAAAGTAATTGTAATTAATTTCAACTCAATTCAAAATTAAGAGGCAATGTGAAACTTTACTAAACAGAATCAACAAAGTAAACATTTAAAAAAAAAAAAAAAAGAAATCAAATATAAAAAATCAATACATACTGATATTGAACTTATTTGTTTCATGGCTCAAGAGAATCCAAGCAAGAGTGATCAACCCTCCGCCACGCCTTAGCTGTTCAGTGTGATGAACCCATGGACAATTACTTGCAGCATAGAAAAGCATTTCAGTCCAAATACTACATAGCAGACTCCATTTGTCTTCCCTGTCTATCAGAAGCTCCGAAAGTAGTTTGGCGTCCAGTACTAAATTCCAGCTCGATATGATCACATATTCACTCTCTGCAGATATTTCCACATTGTTATGTTTATTAGATACCTGAACCACTGTCTCTTCAGAACTCTTCTGCAGCAATTTTTCTAAAAAATGTTGAATCATAATTTTTTCATCTGTTTTTCCTTTCTTGGTGGCCGCATCTGCTGTTGAACTGATAATAAAACTTAAAAATTCACCAAGTTTCTTGGAAGCGCCCTGGAAAAGAATACTCCCTGTACCAATAGATAGCATGTGGGGGCGTACGGCCAGTAGATACATCATATAATCAGACAAACGCTTACTCAACTCTCTGTTAGTGCTTTTACTCTCGGAACACTCCCTTCCATAACAAACATCAGTTGCTAAATGCCAGATTGTTATAGCCCTTCCAAAACTTGTTTGCTGGTTTGCTTCATTAGTGTGGTCTGTTCCTATGCTCCATTTGAATTGTTCAAGACATTTGTACCTTTCCAATGCCCATTCTCCTCTTTTTGTAAAGGCTTGCCAGACTCTTTGCCCTCGAACTTCCTCTATCTGTTTGATTATCAGTTCCTTCAATGTATCATTAACTCCTACAGATTGGGTTAAGTGAAACCTCTTGTATCGTTGATCCCATCCCTCGAGTAACTGAGCACATGGAGTGTTCTTGGGGATTCGATGAATTAGTTTGTTAAGGATTTTGTTAAGGATGGTAGGCTCTTTGGATATACAATAATGCAACATATTTAGTTGCTGCATCTGATTTGACCATCTCAGCGGCCTTGAAACCTTATGAGCAAAGACTTGAAGAGCAGCATCAACAAATTTATTTCTTTGCTCTTTTATCAGATAAAGAACTGACCAATCTGAGCAAAGAATGGTTAGCAATGCATAAAGTTCCAATGTAATAGCACCAGCAAGAAGCAGATAAGTGATAGAAATGTCCACCTTCTTGTCATATTTCCGTGAGATCAGAATTTTGAAAATCTGAACATCGGCGTCTCGAAACAAGATTGCAAATCCACACAAACTGCAAGCTAAACAAAGGAAACAAATGGCTCGGCGTACAAAACTTGTGCCGGTATAATTGATGGGAGCCCTAGTGTAGAGCACATCATACATGAAGCTTAGCTCTGCTTCTGCAATTTTGAAGGTATCTATAGGTGTAGAATAATATGTGCTCATAGATGGCAAGTGTATAGACAAAGGATGCCCCATCCAGTTTTGAAGGTGAGGCTTTAAATGTTCGAAACGAATATAAGCCTTCACAAGCAATAGAAGGTCTGGAATTGAGGACTTAAGAGACCAAAGTCTGTCTACTTCTAAAGCTTTAGTGCTTGATAAGAAATGGTCGGTGTCTATTTCTAAAGCTTTACTGTTTGCTAAATTATCAAACACGGGTTCTGTTGTGGCCGAGCATCTAAGAGACCAAACTCTTTCAAGACTTTTAATAGTTCCACTCAAAAGCAAAGTTAAGGCTATTATTGATAACCAAGAATTATTCCAAGATTTGATAAATATCAAACCCACAACAGTTATTTGCACTCCCAGTTCAAGAAACTGCCTCAGACCCAACCGGTTATCCTCCACCGCGAAAGCGGTGATGCTGTCAGGGCCGCCGATATGAACAAGAAGCAACGGAGCCCACATCGCCCTCAGTTCATTGTTGGTAACATTCAACTTAGGAACATCACCGTAACTGATGCTAGTAAAGGCAATTGTGTTGTTGTTGGTGTCAGTAAGTTTGCCAAGTGAAACTGTTGCGACATAGGTGCCCATTAAATAGGAAAACCAAACAAACAAGCGAGTAAGAACTCCTAGCTTGTACTTCCGGCGACTGCCACAGACAGCGAGGACTATTTGAAACAATAAGCTTGTAAGTACCAGAACTTGAATCTCAAATGCAGCCCACAATTCTTTCACCCACTGTGACTTGAATATTTGTTTCGCCATCTCCCAACTCATTTTCCAAACCTAATAAACATTAACAAAAATTAATTCCGGCCAGTGTAAAAAAAACGAAAAATTAATAATAAACTAGTGATAAATAGTAGCTTATTACCTTAAAAAAAAGAGTAACCTATAATATAATAATAATAATAATAATAAATATCTTTTTTACTGATAAATGATGTTTTCCTTAAAAATAAATGATAACTTAATTATAATTATTATTTAAGATTGTAGGTTTAGTAAATAAGTGGTAGCTTAGTTATATAATCTAGAAATTTATTTATTGTTTAAATTTTTTTTTTATTTTCAATTTAAGAATATAAGAAAAAATAAGAAAAAAAGAATGTAACTTAATTAATTTAACTAAGTAATCTTAAATTGTATGAAAAATATTTAAGAGTATAATTTTGAGACTGATGGTGTTAAAATTTATCCTGTAGTATAACTAAATTTATATAATAATATATTTGGATATCCAACTGGTTTGATGATTAAGTAGTAGAACTCAATTGAATTTTATTTTTATTTTTTATAATAATTTATAAAAACTAAAAATTAGTCAAAAGAGAGAAAAATAATTTTATTAATTTTAAAAAATTCAAAAATGTACGAGCATTTATCAAATAAAAAGGGCATTTTTAAAATTTTTTCTTTATATATATAATTATAATATTTCTATTTAATTAATTATTTATTAACTTTTAATGTTGTATTATCATATTTCAAGACATAATCTGGAGGATTGAGGTGCATGGGACCCAATTCCCTCTCCCATTGCTTTTTCACTTTATGGAGTTTTTGGTTTAGAATTCTCTTTGTTACACTTATATACTAAGTTTAACAGTGACAAAGAGCATTGTAGCAATACTTTTTTAAGTAATTTTTAGAATTTTGAGCGGTTAAAATGTTAAATTCTATTCAAAAAATTATTCGGTAATATAAAATTTACATTAATTTTTAGAAATTATGATAGTTTTTGTGAAAAATTAATTTATATAACATTTAATTTTTTAGCGTTTTATGAAACGCCACTAAAACAACTAATGCTACTAAAACAATTAATAATTAATTTTACCGAACAGATTTAAAGTTTTAAAAAAATAATGTGGTTAATTATATTAATTATATTGGGGCAGACGGAGTAATTAAACGATGACCGAGCAAAGTAACACATATAGTTGGGGTCTATTTTGGCAATTTTAGGTATTTTAGTAGTTGTTAATTATTTTAATAACTGTCAACTATTTTACCAGTGGTTAACTGTTAGATATTAACTGTTAGTGGTTAGCTGTTTACAGGGTGGTTTAGAATAAAAGTGTTGAGTGAGCTTTTTATATAATGGTTTAAATAAAAATATTCGGAATAAATAACTGTTTGATTAGCTGTTTAATATAAAATAATAAAAAATATATATATAAAATTAGAAAATAAGGTAAAGGTAAATGATGGGTATAAGTATCATACAAAAATTATAAAACGTTGAATGTAAATCAAGATAATGTTTTATGAAACACTGTATCAAATTCTAACCTATAGGATAGATATTATATTACGGAAGGTTATAATTAATTAAAATAGTATTTGACCCAATCAAAACACTAAATACTACTTCAACACTAGACATGGTTGCAAACAGGGCTTAGTAGTAAAAATAGACGAAACAGGAACCTGAATGACCGGCTAAATGAGTTGACTCAAATCAACCTTCCGATGCCTTTTTGACAGCTTCCAGGTAATTGATGTATCCAATTCCAAGCGGGCAATCTATTTTCATAGATCAGTTTGGTTGTACAATTTTGCGGGTGTTTAGGTAGCTATAAAATAGAAAGTGAAATGAAGAATATTACTTTGCTTGTGGAAATTTTATTCACTATTATTATTCTTTCTTTAATAAAATAAACTAGCTTATCCATTTATTCTTTCCTTTTGCTTTATAAGATTCAAAGTGTTCTTTTTTTATTGAAAATATTTAGGATCTGTTCAATAAAATTAGTTGTTCTGATAGCTGTTAGTTGTTTCAATAGCGTTTAGCTGTTAACTGTTTGAGTAGCGTTTCATGAAGCGCTAAAAGCTGAGCTTTATATGAGTTAACTTTTCACGAAAAGCTCTTACAGCTAGTCCAAATGTTATATTACCGAATAGCTTTTTAAGCAGTGTTTAGCGTTTTGACTTACCAAAATTTTAAAAGTTACTTAAAAAGCTGTTGCCGAATACAGCCTTAAGCTTTATTTTTTTTTAACAATCAAGTTATCGTATAAAAATTTTTTTATTTAATTAGGTGCATTTGATCAATCCAGTTGCAGAATTCTAAGTTTGATTCATAATTGATTGTCTTCGAAATCTGCAATGTATTTTAGTATCTAATATTTATAATTAAAAATCTTGACCATAATAATTTCATTATTCTAATTATCTGTTTTGACTCATTAAATTTGGGAGTTTTTGACTTTTACAAGAACTAAAAAAATTATCAAATCATCTTATTTTTTTAGAAAAAAACAAGGGTAATTGACTAAATTATTTTTTAATTAATACCTGATAGACTTTTTTTTCAAGTAACAAGTTACTCAAGAGACAATGCAAGATTTTTTGCTGTTGGATGCATGCGTATCCAGGTCTGTATGGGTTACAAGCTTTCAAGAGTTTAATTAGAGCAGAAGCAAGTAATTTATTCCATTTTGGTCCAAGGATAAATACTTACTTATAAATGTGTACGTTGTATTAGCTTTTTGCAATCAGAATTTGGACTGACAGGCAGTAACTAGTTAGCCAAAACGTGAAGCACGGCCACCAGTCATGGTGAAGTAAAGAGACCAGACCGCAAAAACTGGCCAACTTTGAATAAGTTTAGTTTAATTGCAATAGAAGCAAGGAAGTTATTCCACACATTTTTTCAACATATATGAACTCAGTAAGAGTGACTCAGTTGTGCTTCAAAATACTCCAAGAACAACGAGTATTGAAATTAAAACAGCAAACCCGGTGGAGGACTCGAAGAAGCAGATGGATCCACCCAGGCAAAGGATACTAGGGTTAGAGCCTGAGGAAAAATTAATTATTGAGAATATCCTAGAGCTTGAGCCTCAAACGAAGCCACACTTCAATATCAACCCTCTTTTCCATCTTGTGGAGGACATCCTTCATCGTGCCATCCGAAATGTGACTAGCAATGTTATGGTATATAAATATAGATACAGTTTTTGTTTTCCTTTTTTTTTGCAGGCCACACAACAGGGTTAGCTTTCCCTTGCAAGCTCTTGTTCTTCAAATTAGTGGGAAAGTCCAATGTGATCACATCTAACTGATATAAAATTTTCTTATTTAATGGTAAGTTCTGAAATTGAAACTTCCTCGCAGGATATACAAGCATACATGAAAGAAGCGGCTCACCAAGACGAAGTAGTTTACTTGCGAGAGCGATTCAATTATAAACTGGATAAAATTTCCTATGAGGTTTGCAATCATATCTCTCTTTCTCTCTCTCTCTCTCTATATATATATGCAGATTAGATTTGGCTGGACCAGGTTCACATAATCACTACTTCTAAAATTTTCAGATAGCTTATAACACTTCAAGCAAAGGAGAATCACATGGCACCGTACTGTCAATTTTTAAGATTCTAAAAGAATATTCATGGGAGGCTAGACTGATACTGACTCTAACAGCTTTTGCTTTAAATTATGGGGAATGCTGGCACCTAGCTCTAATATATTCATCGCGCCAACTTGCTGAATCAATGTCAATCCTGAAACAAGTAGCTGATATCCACAGGCAACCCGACCTCCTTTCTCCTCCACTGAAGGTTGTTAATGATCTTGTAATGGCAATCATGTCTGTGACGAGGTGCATCATTGATATCCAAACGGTGAAAGACCAACTCAGCCGACTCGATAAATCATACGAGTCATCTAAACCATATTCTGAGCACTCAAAACATATCCCAATCACCGTCTATTGGACTATCAGAAGTGTCTTGGTTTGTGCATCAAATATTACTCGTCTCATCAGCATGAATCTTAAGTATGTTTTCCATTGTATAATTGACTGACAGCTCTCTTTGCTCTCTAAATTTCTGAAGATGGTTCTAATATTTGATTTCAGGTATGTAGTTTCAAGCATAGAACAGGATGAACTAGAGACCTTGACAAATATGCTCAATGAGAAGTTGCAAATCCTTCAGTCTTGGCGGCAAGATTCGCTAAACTCCTCCTTAGGTAATTAAGAAAACCGATACTGGTTCAAAGCTCATCAATTAGTTTGCATTTTTTCTAGTATTTGATCTGTAATTATATATATAATGCAGAGGAAGCGAGGATCAATCAATTTCTGAATGAAATCAAGAGCCTAATGGAAGTTCCACAAGTTGACAACATGAATATTCTAAAAGCACTCTTTCATTACAAAGATGATCAAGCACCACTAATGTGGGACCAAAAACAGGTCCTTAATTAATTTCCTTTCTTTGCTGGAAATTAATCAATCAAATGCAACTGTTTGATTGCTAATTGTTTTCTGGGTGACAACCAAATCAAACAGGTTGACCTGGAAGCACTGAGAAAAAAACTGGTGCTATTGCTCATATCAGATCTAGACATCTCTGAAGAAGATATTAGTATAGTGGAAGACATATATTCCAAGTCCAGAGCCAAAAGAACACAACAGAGTCGATTAGAGATCGTGTGGCTCCCAATCATCGATAAATCAGAGGATTGGGAGCGTGAGAAGACCAAAGAAAAGTTTATGAAGAAGCAGAGAGCTATGAAATGGCACACAGTGCACCGACCTTCATTGATTGCTAAAGAAGTTATCAAGTTAGCAAAAGAAGAGTGGCATTTTGAGAAGAAACCTATAATTGTGGTGATCGATGCACAAGGACAAGTTGCCTGCCCAGATGCATTTCCCATGATATATGTTTGGGGGTACGAGACTTACCCTTTCAGCACATCAGCAGAGGAAGCTCTGTGGAAAGAAGCACCTGGGCTTCTTGAGTTGCTAATGGCTCCCTTCTATCCAGAAATTCAAGACAGTGTATTAAACTATTACCCTATTCTTAAATTCAAGTCAATTTCCTGTTACAGTAATTTATTTATTGTTTGATTCTATGGAATTGCTTATCAGATTGAATCAGGACAGCATTGCATATGCCTTTGTGGAGGAGAGGACATGGAGTGGATCAAGATGTTCACTACTAGAGCACCTTCCGTCGCAAGTGCAGCAGATGTTGTCTTGGAAATGGTTTATTTGGGGAAATGGAAATCAAACAAGCAAAGACAGAGACGCAATATTGCAACCATAGAAAGAGAAGATCTGAAACTGAAATATTTCTTGACAGAGGAAAAACAAATGAAGTTCTGGAAAAGATTGGTGAACATGGGACATTCAAGGATGCAATTGGGCAAAACAATCTACGAGGATCTAATAATGCAAGACATTATTGCATTACTTAACATGGGTTCCAGTAGAGGTGGTTGGGCTGTTATCTGTCGTGGGTCAGATTTCAGGATCAAAGCAAAAGGGAAACATATTTTGGATAGCTTAGTTAATTTTTGTGAGTGGAAAGACAACATAAGACGCCCAGATTTCCTTGGTGCGCTTGAACATTATCTTACAATGAACCCAGGGCACGTTGGTAAGTTAATTTACTTATATGTCATTCTAGTATTGAGAATGTCGTTAAAATAGATCAATTGTTGTATATTGCAGATGTATATAAGCATATCAAATCTTACGAAGGAATTATAAACATCTTTGAGAGGACCCAAAAAGTACACTGTCTTGAGATTCTCAAGGCTTTGGTTTCAGCTAGAGATTATTGGCAACCACTTGTTTATGGGAAAACGAAGCAGAGGGTTTGATCTACTTTCCCTTTACTGCTACAACTATATTATTATTGTTATTCTACACTGTTCATATTCTGTGCAATTCACTTAAGCAGGTTACCGTAGATCTTCTGAAAAGAAAAAAGTTGCTATTACTGCTGATATCGGACTGTAATATCTCGGAAGAAGAGATAAGCAGGCTTGCGAGGATTTATGAAGAAACTGAGTGTGAGATTGTATGGCTCCCAATTGTGGTCGCATTTGCACAGAAGGAATTCCAGTACAAACAGGAGAAAATGCCATGGTACTCGGTGTACCATCCATCAGTG
Organism: Jatropha podagrica; assembly: GCA_947857235.1. Classification (NCBI taxonomy): domain Eukaryota; kingdom Viridiplantae; phylum Streptophyta; class Magnoliopsida; order Malpighiales; family Euphorbiaceae; genus Jatropha; species Jatropha podagrica. Next base: position 26,416 of record CANUEP010044696.1, on the reverse strand, counting down.
ATTAATGAAGCAGCAATTAAATTCATCAGAGAAGTTTGGCGTTACGAGGAAAAGACTATTCTTGTAGCGCTTGATCAGAAAGGGAGGGTTGTAATTCCTAATGCATTGCATATGATATGGATTTGGGGAAAAGGTGCAATCCCTTCTACCATTTCAGAAGAAGAAGCTACCACTTCAAGAGAAGTAGTTTTGTGGAAGGGTTTAAGTTGGAGTCTTGATTTGATTACAAATGATCTTGATCCAATAATTCAAAGGTGGAAACAAGAAGATAACCTAATATGTCTCTATGGAGGAGAGGACATAAAATGGATTCGCAACTTTACAAGAACCGCAAATCAAGTTGCAAAATCTGCAGCTATCCCCCTGCAAATGCTGTACGTGGGAATGGGCAATCTAAACAAGCGATGCTCGAGTAATATTATAAAAATTACTGAAGAAGAACTCAGCCATTGCTGGAAAGACCGAGTTTTAATTTGGTCCTTCTGGTCTAGATTACAGAGTATATGGCATACAGGATATCAAATAGGGAAATCCATGAAAGATGATCCTATAATGAAGGAACTCACCACACTACTTAGCTTCGATAGCAGAGAATGTGGATGGGCTCTAATGAGTAAAGGGTCAGGCCCTGGTGCTTTGGTCACTGCCAAGGGAAGTGATATTTTGGATTGCTTGTTGAAATATGAAGAAGAATGGAAAGAACAAGCATCAAAAAAAGGCTTTCTGACAACTCTCAAAGAAAAGCTTGTGGATTATCATAAACTGGGCAAATGCTTCCAACTTGTGCTTCCTGAATTTGCTACCACCGATCTAGAAACTGCAGAATCCTCGCATTGTCATGGAACTGTGGAGAAGTTAACGTTCCAATGTTGTGGCTATGTGAAATAAAACAATCAATAACTCAAAATTGCAACAATTTCTGCACGATAAAATATTAATTCGTTTGGCTTTGTGTTTTACGAGCAAGAAAAGTATAAACTCGTTTAACAACCAATAGGCTGTTCTTGCTATCATTGCTTATTATCAATATTTTTAAGTTCAAACTATGTTAGGATTATTGGTGGATTCGCAGACGATCAATACAATTCAATAAGATAAAAATCGATGTAGCTGAACAAAATAAACAAGGTATGGCTAAATTTGCCTACAAACCTACGTAATTATCATTTTTACATTACAGTGGTTATGGTTATAGTATGATTGTCACATATCAATGTGGTGAAAATTTTTATTGTCAAAAGAACTCAGAACTTTAAATCTCTTACTCTCTCTATTAATGGAAAGACCAACTATATGAAAATTCACGATCAGGTGAGGAAAAAGAAAACACTAATGATACCCGACTCGACGAAAACGCAAAAGCTTTCACTTAGATCCTTTAAAAAATTAAACTTTGCCCGGATAGAACATTATATTATTACAAAGGGCGGAGAAGTAAGTATTACAGCAATAGTAAAAATTGAGTAAATGGCTTTCAAATTTACTCTTCATAAGAATAATTCAGTCACAGTTTTTCTTTTGAAATTCTACCTCTGAAATTATAATTTTATTCCCATATATAAAGGTTTCTTCAGTACGCGGCATATGAGATATACAATTCTATACTTCTATTAAAAGGATTCTTAAATCAACGGTCCATTGTCACTTAGTTACCTTAGTTACTTCTTAGTGATAAAATATATATAAAATCGACTTATTTAGTACAAATCCAATAAAAATAAATTTATTAAAATAAGGGTTATTTCTAACCATACACAATGGAAAAAAAAAAAGAATAAAGTAAGACCAACTTGAAAAAAAGTTTATTTTCATTAGTTAATTTGGTCCACAGGATGGACTTGATCTAGGCAAGTATATAACGTTATCATGTTATCTTCCTTATGTATACATATATAAGTATATAAACTTTATATGATGTATGAGTATAAAAGTTCTTATTTGACTGAATATATAAATTGACCCTTGAACTTTGTTATCTTAATCTTGTAGCGCTCTTAACTTTTACTTTTTAACTTATCAAACACTTCAACTTATAAAACTGCACTATTAAATACTTTAATTTTTAAAATTATTTTATTAAACCCTTCAACTTACAAAGTTAGATCACTCATTAAAAAGTTGATATTTCTGAAAATTATTTGTTTAAAAGTCATGTTAATTTTGTATTAAATCGATATTTTATAGATAAAAAAAAAAAAAACCCTTATTGATATTAGTGTTCAAAGGCGTGTAATATTATCAAAATTTATAAATTCAAGTGCATAATAGGTCATTTGCAAAGTTTAAACACAATATATGGTCAAGGACGAAATCCTAATTATAAAAATTATGGTAAATTTAAGTTGGAGGTATAATAAGCAAAATTACTACATTGTATTCTTCACTTTGTTAGCTTTATATGATTTTTAATTAATTATAATGCAAGCAAGGAAGTTGATTCGAAGGCAACTTTACTCCATTTCTTTCTTTTTCTTTTCTTTTTTCAAAATTAAGATAGGATTGGTAGCATACACATGACTATTTAGAAGTTGGCTTTGAATCTTAACTTTATAGCTTTAAAGACAAATATGTTATTATTGAGTTAAAACTCAATTATTCGTTATCTTTATTCCATTTGCCCCAGATTATATAAATATATATATATATATGAAGCAATAGCCATAGTTTAGAGCTACAAGAAACAATCTTGATTCTTACCTTCTCTTCGAAACATTAACCTAAATTGACCTTCCATATCCCCTAGTGTTGTACTGTCTGGATCACGATGACAGCCGCAGATTTGGATGACAAAAGGATAAAGCAAATGCAGAAAACTCACTATCCTGATGGCCGAGACTTTGATGTAAAATCTCTTCTACTTGTCGTTCAAGACATTCTCAGTTGTACCGCTCTTCAAGTAAACTTCTTCTACATTATATAGGATAGATTTCAATAACAATCCTGAGTTTATTATATTTCAGAACTAATTGCTACTGATTAATTTCATGTAGGGTAGGCTACCGGACAAGAAAATGGAGGTTACGAGCCTCCAGAGCATCTTTACCGATACCAAGGACTCCCTCTCAACTGTTATTGACCAAATATCTTCTCAGGTTTTGGAATGGCATACTCCCTCCGTTCTCTTATTTTTGCTTTTTTTTTTTTTTTTTATTCATTTAAATGATATTTTTAAAAAATTAATTTAGCATTAATTAGTTTATTTCAATTTTACTTTTATCTAGGAAATGAATATGAATTAATAAACGATCAACTTTAAAGTAACAGAGGAAGTATGTCTGTATATGTATTGTTAACCATCTCAATTTCGCATGTAGTGCATTTTACAGATAATAATTTCTTATCACCTTTTTCTTTTTTTTATCCAATTTTCACTTTTCAGTATTACAATCAAATTTATTTCTGAAATCGACTCTAAAAATGAATTGCAGATTTCATCTCCGTCGATCAGAAAAGGAGATCCCCATGAAGCAGCTTTGTCATTATTAAGAACGCTAAAATATTTTGATTGGGATGCAAAGTTGGTGCTAATAATGGCAGCTTTTGCTTTGAGCTGTGTAACACTTTCTCTTTTACTACAACAGCTTTCTATCTCGAGCAAATTTAGCAAGACCTCATTGGCAATTTTCAGACTCCCAAAATATTTTGAAAAATCTGAATTGGATATTCGGTTTCACGAACTTAAATATCTGATGGAACAAATGATCAAAGTGTCGAACCTTGTGATCAAGTTCAGGGACTTACCTTCTATTTACATGTCCCTGGAAGATCCACAAATATCTGAGGGTCTTGAACGTATCCCTGTTGCTATCTGCTGGACAATAAGGAGTGTTTTGGCTTGCATAACCCATATAATTGGGAAGGGGCTTGATAAGTATGGTTAAACTAGTGTTTGAACTTATAATTTATAACCCTTATATGGAGGACTGAGCCAAATTAATATCGTGTTTTAGGGACCTGAGTAAGAGGGACTACGATGTGGGGAGCTCCCAGACGAAGGGACGAGAAGGGAAACCTGAAGACAAAGCTGAGATTGAAGGCGAAGTTGAGGACATACCCTCCCTGACTAGAAAACTTGAAGACCAATCTAAGTATCTAATGGAGCATCTACAATATTGTGGGAAACACATAGGTTTGCTACTTAAATTCCACATTCTAATGTTATTCAGAAAAAAACTCACCTACGATCGTATATAAATCCCTATATACTGGAAAAAATAGATAAATTAGTAACTAAAATAATAATCCCAAAACAAGCTATATATATAAGATACAACGAAAGATTGATTTTAATGTATTTGCAGAAGAGAAGAAGAATTTTGAAGAGTATATAAAGCTTCTGAATGTTTTTGATACATATAAAGAGGACAACATGGAGATCCTCAAGATTCTGATTCCTGCTGAGAAGCTTTATGATGACAGGAGAGAGGTAGGAACACATACTTGTTACCCCAATAATTGGTTCAGGAAGTAGTGCTTAAATATAGATATGAGCCGAGTGTAGGGGATGCACCTTGGGATTTTTTTTTTCTGTACAAGTTGGTTTTTCTCTTACTCAAAAAATCTGGAAATTATTTTGTTTGAAACATTTTAAAAAATTAGCTTTACATCCAAATGAAAAAAGAAAAAGAAGTATATCCTTTGAGAATAAATTTACTATTAGCAATTGCAATTTAGTTGAATGGAGCTTAATTATACATTTTGAAGCCTAACACAACTAAGACCTTTGTTTTACTTTGTATGAATAGGTTAATATTGAAGTGCTGAGAAGGAAGCAAGTTATATTGCTAATTTCCAATCTAGATCTTTCAAAGCATGCAATTTCAGTTCTCCGAGACAAATTCTCTGAGTTCAGGTATTATCGAACAACGCGAGATATTCAAATTGAGATGGTTTGGATTCCAATTGTCGACGATCCTAAGACTCCTTGGACTGAGCCGATGAAAGAAAAATTTGGGCAATTGAAATCTAACATGCGATGGCATGCATTGTTCGACCCAAGCTCGTTATCGAAGGAGGTGAATAGATTGATCAAAGATGTGTGGCACTTCAGGGACAAGCCTATCATGGTGGTGCTTGACTCTAGAGGTGATGTAGTTTGCTCTAATGCTATCCACATGATGTGGATTTGGGGGGACAAGGCCTACCCTTTCACTAAGTCTAGAGAAGAAAAACTATGGAACGAAGAGAAATGGGGTCTTGAGCTTCTCGTCGATAGCATTGACCGTGCTATTCTTAATTGGGTAATTATTATTTTCTTTGATGATTTTTTTTTATCAGCAACAAAAATTTATTATTAGAATTAAATAATCAGAAAAAGTTTGAACATTTTCAATAATCCATTATACTTCCCCAATACACTCATAACTAACTTGAAAATCTTAAACAAAAACCTGTCAAAAACAATACAGTCTGATAAGGAAAAACCTCTCCTTCTCTTCAGCTAAGAAATATTCAAAAAAATTCACCTACAATCAAGCAAAGAAACAATAAAAATTACTACAACCAAGATAAGAAGTCCGTGCAGCTCTAAGTTGTTGACTGAAATATAAGTAAAATCAAGAAAATAGATTCCATTTTATTAAAATTTTTCAACCATTTTCAATGTCGCTTATCTTTACGAAGCATCCAAGGCAGTGCAATAGAAAGGACAAACCAGATTATCTGATTGGCTCATTAGTCCTTAAGTTAAAGCATACATATATAATTGGATTAATTGGTTATACCCTTTGTTTATCAGGTAACAAAGACTGAGAAGTACATTTTCTTGTACGGAGGGGACAAAATTGAATGGCTGACCGATTTCATAACCACTGCACGGGAAGTTGCAAAGAAAGCAACGATTCAACTAGAGATGGTCTACGTTGGTAAAAACGCAAGACCTGAGGATCAGCTCCAGCCACTTATTAGCAAAGTCAGAGAGAATAGTTATTACTATACAGTAAAAGAATCATGGATCTTCTGGACAAGAATAGAGAGCATGTTGAGTTCCAGGATTCAGATGGCAAATTATGATGATAATGAAGATGACACTATTTTGCAAGAAATCAAGAAAGTTATTAATTATGATAAAGAAGGCGATTGGGTCTTGCTTGGTATGGGATCACAGGTTTTTGTAAATGGGCAAAGTAACATCGTTCTGCGTGCTTTAAAAGAGTTTGATCAATGGAAGGAAAGTGTATATACTAAGGGGTTTGGTAATTGTTTGAAGGAACACTATGATAAGATTATTAAAATTGTTGACGATGTGGCTCACCTTTGCTTTCGGTTCGATTTTCCTGCTACTGTCCGGAGTCAGATCCCTCGGAGAATGATTTGCCCTGAGTGTCATCGCGCCATGGAACGAAAAACTTCTTTTCTTTATTGCTACGAGAATGGACCATCGTAAGAGAAATACCTGTAACAAACTTTTGCATGCATAGGCAGAGAAAAGTGGGAGTGGATTTTACACGGTTTGCAAAACTTTTTTTGTTTTGTTTTTTATGGAATTATTATAGTTCTTTATAGTAATTTTTTTTTTTTTTTAAATAACCGGTATCACACCAGAGACCCTAGTCCTAATCAGTAGTTTAGTCACAGTTAAGGTTTCTTATTCCTTTTTATAGGTGCATTTAGTAAATATTGAATCCGATGACTCCTTCCACACGCGCAACCTGTATTGCCAATTAATATAAAATGTCTTTTTTTTAGGTAATAAAATCAATATTAATATGAAAGGAAATGTCATTTTTTTTTTTTATCAAGGCTTGCAAATGGAAGGCCCCGTTGGGCAACAGCTTTTATCTTTCTTAATTACAATGTTCCATGTCATTTAACTTTTAATTAATTTCTTGTAAATCATAACCGTTGCATTTTTTTTTCAAATTCAGCTAATTAAACGGCTAATATTTTTTAATCATTTTAAATTAAATTGTTATTTTTATTTTAAATTGCTATATGAACAAGTGATAGAACAATTAATGGATATTACAATTAATATTACCTAACAGATATGAATATCTCATTTTTCATCAATCAACATCACCTTCTTCCAAAAAGTAGATTAATTATTTTAGACTCCGACTGTCCTAAAATAAACTATTTTTCAGAAAAAAAAAAATTGTGATTATACACAGTAAATAGCATGGCAACATAAATTTAAAAAATTAATCGTTTTATCATATTGAATATTATGAAAATATTGGGACATAAAAGAACTTCATTTCAATAATATAAATGTTTGAAATTTCTGAAATGTAAATAAAGTTAAATTAAAAAATTTTATTTAATTGACATAAGAATAGATGTTGTTAAACAACTTAAAAATAAAGTCACAACAAAAGAAAATACTCAAATATTTGAATATTTACGTCAATAGAAGAAAATAAAGGCTAAAACTTAAGAAACTCATACTTTTGAGCAGGGTCATAGACCCGGTCTGAAGAAGATATTTTTTCTTTTAAATATTCTGGGAAAAAAAATAAAAGCATGAAAACAGAACTATTAAGTAAAGAAGAAGAACATATGGATTGATCAGCTGGGTTCCAAAGCATTTTGCAGCTGTTGTGGGGCATGAAGCAAAAATAATTAAAGGTAAAAGATGAATATTGTAGTAAGCTTTTCCTATCAGTATCTTATTCTAAAACTTGATTGGAAGCAAAGGAGCTGATTCAAAATATTTGTGCACTTTAATTTATTCCATTTATTATGTTTAAATTAAGCCCTCTACACAGCTACTATCATAAAAATTTCTAGGCTTTTTCTTCCCTGTCTTAGCTAAATGAGTCTCAAGAGAACCCAATCTAGATCTGATAGGCAGCAGCAGATCCCCAAAGTTTCAGATGACAATGCACTGACTAAGCAAATTAATGACACTCACGGCCATCCTGATGGTCGTGAGTTTGATGTCAAACCTCTTCTTCAAATGGTCGAAGACATATTTGATTTTAAGGTGAACATGCAATCTTCAAACAACGTAAATTAGCAATTTCAATTTGGTTTTTCTAAATATTTGTGATACTCTTTGCAAATATGGATGTAATGGGTTTTCAAATTGAAGTACTTCTCCATATATGGGATAATACTAGCAGTTATAATAATATAGAAAGAGAGGGAAAAAGAAACAATTCTAGCTTAAAAATAATCATTTTAGCCATTTTTATGATATTTTTGCAGACCACTCAAGACACAGATGCAGATAGTTTGGATCAGAATGCCAAAGCCAGATATGTATTTGAATCTTTGGTAGACTTAATCAATAGAATCGGCAGCGAGGTGATCTTTATATACATATATATACACACACACATTCACATTTGTGTATTTTATCGTCATTAATAGCTAGTATTGTGCTGTGTGTGTATATATATATTGCAGATAGATACTAAATGCACAGAAGGTGCGGGTGGACATGAAATTACAATGTCGACATTGAAAATGTTATCCAACTACTCATGGGGTGCAAAGTTGGTGATCGCTCTAGCAGCTTTTGCGATGAATTATGGAGAGTTTTGGGTTCTTGCGGATAGATACAACGGATCTGATATGCTTGCAAAATCTATTGCCCGCCTGAAACAATTGACTCGTGTTTTGGACGAGTCAAAAAGCCGAGTGGATGAAATGAAAAAGCTCATCGAAGTAATGATAAATATTGCCAAATACATTCTTAAGTTGAAGGAGCTTCCGTCTCTGTCAACGATGTCTGCAATTCCCGGTGCTGAGGCAAAACTACCAATCACTGTCTATTGGACAATCAGAAGCATGGTGGCGTGCTCGTCGTTCATTATTGGTCTCATGGGGATGGAAGATGAGTATGTATTTCATATCCTTGACCTTGAGTAATATGTTCATGATTAGAAAATTATAAAAATATTTGTAAATTATAAAAGTTTCTTATTTTAAAAATTTATTGTTAAACACTAGAAAAAAATGCATAAAAATGATAAATTGAAAATGTGTATTATATATTATAAATAATTTATTAATATCTAGAAAATATTTTTTCTTTCTGTAAAAGAGAAACAAAAATTCTTAAAAATGACTTAAATTTTCTCTGAGCAGAAATTTTTTTTTCATTCTTAATACCCCAAACATCGGAAAATCTAAAAAAATTTTCCCGACAAGTTATTTTTCAGAAACAAAATGGAGCCTAATAGACTTTAATTTATTGTTGACGGTCATACTCAGTATACAAGTATTGTTGGTTATAGGCACATATCAGCTACAGAGATCTGGGAGCTGTCAAGTCTGACTAACAAGCTAAACGACATGCATAAAAAGTTAAATGCACAATTGGAAAACTGCTATAAGGAAATCGGTGAGTTTTTATTGCTGATATCTATACACACACACACACACACACATACTCACACTGATAAAAGTCTCCTATATGATGTGATATATGCAGATAAAGAGAAACAAGAGAAGGCCTTTCAAGAACTACAAAAATTGACTAAGACAGACCAAAATGACAACATGCAAATTCTCAAGGCATTATTATGTGGTAAAGATGATCAATCGCCGCTTTTCATCAAAGACGGTGGCCGGGTAATTTGATCACATTTTTCAGCAAATTGTTAGATTTCTAGCTATCTATTTATATAATCCACACTCTTTGTGACGGAAATAACAGGTAAAGATTGATGTCCTGGGTAAGAAAAATGTGCTGCTACTCATATCAGACCTTGACATATCGGAAGACGATATTTCCATTGTTACAATTATTCACGAGTCGCGAGACTTTCCAACAGGGCAGCACGAGGGTATAGAGTATGAGATTGTGTGGCTTCCAATTATAGATTGGAAAGATGATATGCAAGATCGGTTCAAGAAATTGCAGGACTGTATGACTTGGTATTCTATATACCACCCTTCCTTGATTGACAGGGGAGTGATCAGGTTTGTTGAAGTGGAGTGGCATTTTGAGAAGAAGCCTATGCTTGTTGTGCTTGATCCAAAAGGAAAGGTGGCTTCCCTTAATGCAATCCATATGATGTGGATTTGGGGTAATCTGGCCTTCCCTTTTACGACTTCAAGGGAAGCAGAACTTTGGAGTAAGGAAAGTTGGGGACTTAAGCTCTTGGTGAACGGCATTGATCCAGTAGTTCTCAACTGGGCGGTAATATTCTTTTCTTTCTATACACTTCCAGTGCTTACTGCACTCAAATCTTTGTAGCTTCATTCCCTTCAAATATCTTTCATTTTAGTATTATATCTACGTTCATTTCCAACAGACGGACGAGAATAAATATGTATGCTTATATGGAGGAGATGACATAGAATGGATTCGAAAATTTACCAAAACAGCAAACCAAGTTGCAGAATCTGCAGAGATTAAATTAGAAATGCTTTACGTAGGAAAAAGCAATCCAAAAAACAGAGTTGCAAGAAACATCGAAACAATCAAAAAGGAAAATCTCAGCCATTGCTGGGAAGGCAAGACAAATATTTGGTACTTCTGGAGTAGAGTAGAAAGCATGTGGCGATCAAAGACTCAATTGGGAAGAAAAATTGAAGATGATCCAATAATGAAAAAGATCATGAAAGTGCTTAGTTTTGATAGTGAGGCTGGCTGGGCTATTTTCGCGAAAGGATTAAATAATCAGATGGTAGTTGAAGCAAAAGGAAATATAATATTAAGCTGTTTGGAGAATTATAGCAAGTGGAAATCTGATGGAACACAGAAGAAGGAATTCATGGCAGCACTTAAAGATGAGGTTGAAGATGCTGTTAAGGAACAACATCACTGTAATCGGCTTACCTTCCCTCCTGATGATGGAAAAACATCTGAAATACCTTGCGCAGACTGTGACAATAATATGGAAAGGTTCATACTGTATAAGTGTTGTGATTGAGAAAAATATATAATTGAGGATTAATTGTATTACTGAATTAATTAAGAAAGGCTTGCCTTCATTGGAGTATAGCCTGTCATGTATTTGCATGAATAGAACCAGGTTCGCATCGTCGCTGCAAACCCCTTCCCTGTATCTACAAGAAACAAAAGAAAAAAAAAAAAGATTGCTGTAGTGGCAATTATGAACTCTTTGGTTTAGTTAATTGTAATTTTTGTTTTACAATGCCAGTTGATCATAAAATTCTTATACCATCCAAAATTCCCTATCAAGCATGTATGATCTATCTGTCTCTCCATACTATAAATATGATAATGAAATTAAAAAATTATATTTTATTAGTTGATTGTATATAATTTATTAAAATTATTTTTTAAATAAATACATATAAATAATTAAGGTTTCTTTTTTAATAATTTATTTTTTAAAGTATTTATTGTAATTTAAAATATTTTAGAGAAGAGAGATAAAAAAAAGTATATTTTCTATAATATTTTTTCTTTATATGTTTGTATAATTTGATTACATATATTCTTTTAAAAAATAAAATTTTCAAATAGACTATATATAATTAATCTTTTTAAAATTTTTAGAAACTTTTACTTTCTAAAATTTATTTTTAAATAAAATAAAAATGTGTGTGTGGAATGACGAATAGTTGAAATTTTAATTTTAAACTATATATAATATAATATTATTATTATTATTATATATATATATATATATATATATATATATATATATATCAAAACATATTTACTAAGTGATGTTGTAGAATTGTACATATATAGTTAGTAGGTAATACTATAAAATTTTAGATAAATGACGATATAAATTGAACTAGATTGTATTCATATTCAAACGACTGTTTTATTATTTAAACATTATATTCAAATTAATCTAATTAGAAATTTCCTTTTAATATTATAAAAATTTTAATAATATAAAAAATATAATCAATATTTAATATTAAAAATTAAAAATGAATGTAAAAAATAAATAAAAGTAAACAATGATATAAAAGTTGAATGAGTATAATCAACTTATAGCGCATGTTATAAAAAAATTAATTTATACTATATAAAAGTAATAATAAGGGAGGAATAATGAGATTACCTGTAACGTCTTTAGTAAAATTTTAAAAATTCTGAAATAACTTTAGTCATAGTAAATTAAAAAATTTTATTTTATTAGTCGATTGAATATTAATTAATTTTATTTTATCTTTTTAATTAAAAAATTAATTAATTTTAAAAAATAAAATTATAAAATACATAAAAATATAAATACTCTATATGTTCTTTCTCACATAAAATAAAATTATATAACAAATTCTTTCACGGGTTAAAACTCATTCAAATCACTAATCATTGTTCCACATCTTAATTAACTTCAATCAACTTTCAAACTTTTAAATTTTTCTTATTTATATCTAATCTATTTATATTTATGTTTCTTCATTTTTTTTTTTATTAATAATGCAGCTTTTTTTCCATATATATTGATCCTTAACTCACCATATTTCATTAGATTAATATTAAATCCTACAAAATCAGATAAATTATTTTACACTACAAATAAAGGAATTGCATATACTCATTCCTATTATGAGTTTTTTACCTCCTTTTAGGAAGATTTCAAATTTTATCCTTTACTACTTTAATTCAAACTAGATGCATAGTTATATATGTAACGTAAATAATTAACCATTTGAAACAGTTAATTAGAGCTAAATACTTTAAAAAAAGTTATGCAACTGAATATAATATCAAAATAGATTCATTATAAGATATAATAAAAGTCATTTAACTCACAAGTTGTCAACAGCTTTTGGTATCTTCTTTCACTAGCCACTGTGATTGAAAAAAAAAGAAACTTGGATTTGGTCTTTTTTTTTTCTTTTTTTTTTTCCTTTCAACATCAAAATTATGGCATTTTCAATTAAAAAATGAGCTAATTTTTTAGATTTTAAATTGTTATATTTTAACGTAATTTATTTTTTATTAAATGTTGAGTTCTAGAGGTTTATTTTTAATAATAATTTTTTTCATTACTTAATCAATTAATAAGGATTTGAATCTCCTTTGTAATAAATAGATAATTTTAATATTATATAAATAAAAAAATAAATATATAATAAATATAGTCAACGTGCAAAGCAAGTTATAAAAAGAACTAGTATATATAAATGTGAGAATATGAGAATAATGAGATTTCTAATAGCGTCTTTAGTGAAATTCGAATATCTTAAAATATGACCAATTAAAAAATTATATTTTATTATTTGATTATATATAATTTATTAAGATTATTTTTTAAATATATACATATAAATAATTAAGCATTTCGAAACTTTTTAAGTTTTATATTTTTTTAATTTATTTTTAATAAATATATAAGATAATGAGACATTAAAAAAATTTTATATTTTATTTTTTAAATATTTAATTTTTTATTATAATTTAAAATAGTTAATTTGAACGAGATAAAAAATACTTTTTATATTTGTATAATTTGATTGAATATTTATTTTTTAAAAATAAAATTGTGAAAGTCATAAGAAATTTTAAGATTCATAAATATCAAATTTTATAAATAAATGGACCCAGATGAATTGGACACATGCGAAAACTGCTCCTTTCATCACTAAATTTAATATGCAATTCAACTTCACCAGAAATATTTTATTATGTAAATATTTTTAAATTACATATCGGTTGTGGTGAAGAGCGAGTATAACAGCTCTAAACATATTGGCGTTATACTTATTTAGTTAATTTAATATTTAATATCCGTCTTAAATTCATTTGCTGATATTGAAATTCACTATAAATGAATTTTTATATATATAGTACTTATAAAAATACTTTGCTGAATTTATTAATTATCATTTTTGAATTAATTAATTTAAATACCCATTATTGCTCAGTTAATTATTTTTAAATTTGTTGAGATTTTTTTATTATTATTAAAATATTTAAAGAAAAGTTTAAAAAGAAACTCACAGAATCCCCATGCTTTTCCTTGGGCTGCGTGGCAAGGCGATTCAAGCTACATTTAATTAATTAGATAAAACTATATCCGTAAGTCAGGATGGCCGAGTGGTCTAAGGCGCCAGACTCAAGTTCTGGTCCTCGTGAGAGGGCGTGGGTTCAAATCCCACTTCTGACAATTTTTTTCCTTTTGAGTTTTTTAATGTATAGCATGGATATTAAATAAATTAATTTTAATACAAAAATTATGATTTTGATCATTTACCAATTAGTTGGTTGAATATCATGCAAGTATTAAAAAAAAACATATAATTAGTAATAATTAAAATTGAATAGAAATTCATTTTATTTTATCTCTTCCTTAATTGAATCATTTTATACTAATAAAGCACAAATATCAATTTGATTAGGAATATAAATTCAATTAAGAAATTTAATTTTTAAATAAAAAACAAAGATTTTATATTTGTTTTTGTATGATTTTATTTTTCAAGTCTTGGACATTTTACATATTAAAGACTTGATGGAGATCTTATTTATTGGTTTATTATAAAGAGTTTGTTATCAATAAAAACAAAATTGGTTAGATAAAAATTGGAAATTACAAAATAATTAAAAATAAAACAATGAAACACTATGATTTTTTTGTTTTTTTTAGAAAAAACACTATGACTTAATTAGCTTTAATTATATAAAAGAAATTCTGAATGGTTGGTTCATGTCCAATTAATGGAAAGTCCCTAAACACCGGACTCTCTAAAAACTTTTGGATGTTCTTGTAATCGAGGAAAACCAGAAGAAGAGATGAGTTCTCTGCAGAGAGAAAACTCATCCGAAGGTCCGGAGGAAGCGAAAGGGCGGTGAAGCAGGTATTGGTAGCTAACTTGAAAGAAGGAATTCCACCAGAAGTTGAGAAACTGATTAACGGATTTGCAAATCTTGTCAATCTAATATAACCGTTAAGAAAAGCTTCTGGCTGGTAACGTGCATCCTTCTCTTTCTCCCTGTTTCAATTTATTAAATCAAATCGATTTTTGAATTGTTCTTGTGCTTGCATTAGTAATTGTATGAGATAAATGAACCGTTTAATTTGATTCAGCAAACTTTTTTTTTTTGTTTCTCCCCGATCGATTTAGTTTTCCTTCATAATCTGTATTCGCGTCTCTTTCTGCTCCTAAAAGCCAATGCAAAGTATGATTCAGCAACTTAGGGTATTGCATAGTTGTACTTTCTTCCAGTAAGACAATTTTAGCTGTCCTCTATGTACATAGATATATTAGGGCTAGAAGAAGACCATAACTGAAGAAGGTGGAGAGTAGTTTAGGCTACAATTTATCTCTGTAACTTTCAATTAAACTACATCAAATTAACGATTGTTTTGAGATTGATTTCGCTTGTAATAAATATGTTAGGTTGGGATTATGAGGCTGGGCTGGTCATTCTGATTTTAGTGATCTTTAGGACATGTAATTAATTATTTGGCAGACTTCGAGTGCGATCCAAATATCAGGTAGTGTGAATTTAAGTTAAAATATTGAATTTTACTAAGCAATTGCATTAGCTTATTTAATAATAGGTCATAACTATATTTAGAATAGTAAGGGGATGGGTGTGAATACTAAGCAATACATATAATTCTTTAAGTAAGTTGAAGTTAAAAAATAAAGTTTAAAAATGGTTACATTCCAATGAATAATCTAAAAGCAATGTGAAATTTTGTGAAACAGAATCAAGATATTGAAGTTCAATACATACTGATATTGAACTTATGTGTTTCATGGTTCAAGAGAAGCCAAACAATAGTGATTAACCCTCCACCAAGCCTTAGCTGTTCAGTGTGATGAGCCCATGGGCAATTACTTGCAGCATAGAAAAGCATTTCAACCCAAACACTGCATAACAATCTCCATTTATCTTCCCTGTCTATCAGAAGCTGGGAAAGTTGTTTGGCATCCGATAATAAATCCCAGCTTGATACGATCAGATTATCACTGAGAGCATATATACTCTCATCTTGATCATCATTGCAGTCAGGCTTAGGCATGTTAATCATAGTTTCTTCATAATGTTTTTGGAGCAAATTGTGAAAAACATCTACGCGTGTTACCTCTTTATTAGATGATGATGATGGTGACGGTGATGATGCTCGTATGCTGTCTAAAAAATGACTGAGTTTTTCACTAGCGCCTTGGAAAAGCACATTCCCCGTAGCAATAGATAGCATGTGAGGGCGCACCGCTAGTAGATACATCATATAGTTAGACAAAAACAAACTGAATCCACACAACTCTATTGTGAGGTTATCTTGGGGCTCCATATCTTTTTCTTTTTTTCCTGAAAGGAGGGGCTCCCTATCTAAGCAAGCATCAGTTGCTATATGCCATACTGTTATAGCCCTTCCAAAACTTGTTTGTGCGTTTGCTTCATTAGTATGATCTGTTTCTATGCTCCATTTGAATTGTTCAAGACATTTGTACCTTTCCAATGCCCATTCTCCTCTTTTACTAAAGGCTTGCCAAACTCTTTGTCCTCGAACTTCCTCTATCTGTTTAACTATGAATTTCTTGAATGGCTCATCAACTCTGACTAACTGTGTTAAGCAAAATCTCTTGTAGTTTTGATCCCATCTCAGTTGGTATCTATTAGTGCCTGGAATATTCCTTAGGACTCGACTAATGAGTCTACTAGTCCTGCTAGGTTCTTCATGCAGACAATAATGCAACATATTTAATTGCTCCATCTCATTTGACCATGTAGGCGGCCTTGGAATGTGACGAGCAAAGAATTGAACAGAAGCATCAACAAAATAATTTATTTGCTCTTTTATCAAATAAAGAACCGACCAATCTGAGCAAAGAATTGTTAGCAATGCATAAATTTCCATTGTAATAGCGCTAACAAGAAGCAGATAAGTAATGGCAATATCCACCTTTTTGTCATACTTCCGCAACACAAGAATTTTCAAAAGCTGTATATCAGCGTGTCGAAACAAGATTGCGAATCCACACAGGCTGGAAACTAGACAAAGGAAACAAATGACTCGAAGAACAAAGCTTGTGGTGGAATAATTGATGGGAGCCCTAGTGTAGAGCATATCATACATGTAGCTTAGCTCTATTTCTGCAATTTTGAAGGTATCTTCGGGTTTGGAATAATGTGTGCTCATAGAAGGTAAGTGTATAGACAAAGGATGGCCAATCCAATTTTGAAGGTGAGGCTTTAAGTGTTCGAAACGAATGTAAGACTTTATGAGAAATGGAAGATCAGGAATTGAGGGCTTAAGATCCGAAACTCTCTTTATTTGTAAAGCTTCACTGCTGGCCAAATTATCAAACACTGGTTCTGTTACGGCTGAGCATCTAAGACACCAAACTCTTTGGAGACTTTTAATTGCTCCACTCAAAAGCAAAGCCAAGGCTGTTATTGATAACCAAGAGTTGTTCCAAGATTTGATAAAAATCAGACCAACAACACTTATTTGCACTCCCAACTCAAGAAACTGCCTTATACCCAACCGGTTATCCTCCACAGCGTAGGCGGTGATGCTGTCAGGGCCGCCGATATGAACAAGCAGTAATGGGGCCCACATTGCCCTTAGTTCATTGTTGGTAATGTTAATCCTTGGAACATTATCACCATAACTGATGCTAGTAAGGGCAATTGAGTCGTTGGTGGTTTCAGTAAGCTTGCCAAGAGCCACTATTGAGACATATGTGCCCATTAAATAAGCAAACCAAACAATGAAGCGAGTAGTAACTCCTTTGCGGTACTTCCGGCGAGCGGCACAGACGGCCAGGACTATTTGAAAGAATAAGCTTGCAATTACTAGAACCTGAACCTCAAATGCAGCCCACAGATCTTTCACCCACTCTGCGCTAAATATTTCTTTTGCTACCTCCCAACTCATTTTTCAAAGCTGATAAACATTTAACAAAGTTAATTATTTCAAAGGTAGAAACAGAACATAATATTTTTATTCTTTATGTCAGTTCATATTCTTTCTCAGAACTATCCTTTATCCCTCGTTGCACTTCTCTAACAATTTATTTCCATTTTCAAATACACCTAATTAAAAGAAAACTATCACGTAAAAATAAAATAAATTCATATATAATAACAAAATTCAAACACTAATTTCGAAGAAACCATATAAACTTTTATTCTTGTGGATAACATTTCATCTAGTTTTAATCTGTAATACTTTAGTTGTTTTAAAATTTAATCTGCAATCAAGTCTGTAGCAGTATTCCAATTGCTCTTATTTTGCTACAAGTAGATAGTTTTGTTGTTTAATTAATTTTATTGCCAATTGGAAAAAAGAATTATATGCCCACTAGATGTTTATTTTTGTAATGCAGAATTACTAGATTTGTGAGATTCTTTCATTTGATTAAAAAAAAAAAAAAAAAAAATAGGTTACAACTGCAGAATAGATAAATTTTATCAATGGCCTTAATTTCTTCTTCTTCTTTTTTTTTTTTTTTTCTCTTAACGATGAAATTTAAACTGCTTAATTTTATTTTAAAAAAACATTCTTTAAATTTATAATTTTGTTTTCTTATCAAATACATGAATTTCACATTATATGAATGCAAATAATAATAATAATAATAATAATAATAATAATAATAATATGTACCTGATCGTGGCTGAGTACTTGAGTCAACGGAAATTGAACTTACAATGCGTTTGGCAAATAAAAATAATAATAAGAAGCACAAATAAAATAGCGAAATAGAGGTGGTTGATATTTCCAACAACTATCTATTTTTATAGACCAGTTTGGTTATACAATTTTGTGGGTGCTTAGGTAGCGACAAAAGAGAAAGTGAAATGAAGAATTTTGCTTTGCTTGTGCAAATTTGATTCACGTATTTATTCCTGCTTTAGTAATACACAAACTATCGGAAGTGACTTGCGATTCCATTCCAACCACTTTAGGAGTAATCATAATAATAATAATAATAAAAAAATAGTGGTTCCATTCATTGTAATAAAACATTACAGTACCCATGAAAAGTAAACACTCTTTGAATTTAGCTGACGATGTTTATCATATCACATATTGAATTTGTGAAAAAACATTTACAAGTATTCATAAGCCGCTCAAACTGTTTAAACCAGTCTAAAATTTACGTTTTAGAAGTTTATATTTTGGTTTGTATATTGTTTAGCAGTTAAACTATAGTTTTACATCAGTTCAGGTATATAAATTATCTAACTTTAATTAGTGTATGAGAAATCTAAATGTTTAAAGTTGTTCATGGAAAACATATTAGTATACATTATACATAAATTATATGGGTTAAACTATAACTTATATAATTTTTTTTTCGTAATCAATGTAGAAAGAAATTAACATTTGAATTCTATATTAATTAATGGCTTACTTAAGGACTAAATGAGAAAAAAATGTGAAATTAATATAAAATTGAAAAATTAAATGAACATATTTTTTAGTTTTGTTGTCGAGGAAAAAAGGAGTGCCAATTAGAAAATTTTCATTTATGTAAAACAATTTTATAGAATATTAATAAAAACCATTGAGACCAAACCAAACTGAATTCATAGATCTAGTTCAATTTGAATATCTTTTATAATTAAATTCTATAAACCTTCAATCCATAAGTTTAGTTTGAATAAAGTTTCAAACTGAACTGACCCAAACCATCAATACCGCTGCACTCAACCGTGTGTCAGCCTGAATTAAGCTATATAATTATATTAGCTTATTATTCTTATTCCCATTTTTGCATTTTCTTTTTACAGAGAAAATATATAGCCATTTAAATGTTTAAGCTTTATTTTTATAAAGAAAAATCATTTTAAATAGGTGCATTCGACCAATTTTCTTGCTATGTTTTTCTCTTATAAATATAAAAATAATGCCAAAGGATTGAAATAATCATCTCAACTTACTACTAAAGTGTGCTTCCTCCATTTCCAAATACTTGTTTGAGGAAGTAATATGTTACCAAATACTTGTAACATTTGTGAATTTCATAAATAATAAATTATTTTTTCTATTTTTACCCTTTGTATATGACTAATACTTATTGCTTCACTTTCTTGATAGTTTATCGTAATTTAAACAAATTAAGGGTAGTATATAGTCAATCCATTCATTGTAACTTAGACAAATTGAATGGTTTTATTACCCAAATGCGACAAGTATTTGAAAATGGATGGAACATGTTACTATCAAGCTGCTAGGACGTGAAACACGGCCACTAGCTGGAGTAAAGTGACAACAAATGCATGTTAACTTTGATGGGAAGACTTTAATTGCACTAGAAGCAAGGAAGTTATTCCACACATGGTATATATACATTATTACACATGCATGCCTCAATATTTTTGTTATCCAAAAAAAAGAAGGAAAATGAATG
This sequence comes from Jatropha podagrica, assembly GCA_947857235.1. Taxonomy (NCBI): domain Eukaryota; kingdom Viridiplantae; phylum Streptophyta; class Magnoliopsida; order Malpighiales; family Euphorbiaceae; genus Jatropha; species Jatropha podagrica. The sequence continues at coordinate 6,205 of CANUEP010044696.1, read as the reverse complement.
GGAAGAAGACAGCAGGCATGCCAGACGTGGTGGAGGAGCTGAAGAAGGAAATCCTGTCACAAAGGAAAAGTCCTGAAGAGGAATCATTCGTGGAGGCAGTTGATAAAGAAAAACATGACCGAGATATAAAGAGACAAAATGAATCTGGGCCTGAAACAGGGAGCGAATGCAATGTCAAACCTCTTTTCAATTTGGTGGAGGACATCGTTAATCGAGCCATCCGAAATGTTACTAGCACTGTCTTGGTATGTAAATATATAGATTTTCTTGTTTACTCATAAGCTTTTGGAACTTGTAACCAGAAGTTTTTTCTTTGTTCTTTTCTGTGCAGGATATCCGAGCATACATGGAAGATGAAAGCCATCAAGAAGAAGCCGTCTACTTGCGTGAGAATTACAACTTTATACTGGATCAAATTTCCTACAAGGTTTGCAAATGATATATATAAATTTTTGAGATACCCAAATAATTTGGGATTAAAGATTAAGGATTCGTTGTTGTTATTGTATAAATTTTCAGATAGCATACCACACTTCAAGCAAAGAACATCCACACCGCACAGTGAAGTCAATATCATTTAAGATCCTAAAAGATCTTTCATGGGAGGGTAGATTGATATTAACTCTAACAGCTTTCGCTTTGAATTATGGGGAATGCTGGCATCTAGCTCTAATATATTCATCACGCCAACTTGCTGAATCATTGTCAATCCTGAAACAAGTGGCAGATATCCACAAGCAACCTGATCACTCTTCTCCTCCGTTGCAAGCAGTAAATGATCTTGTGATGGCAATCATGGATGTCACCAGGAGCATCATTGAATTCCAGATGGTGCAAGACCAACTCAGTCGACTCGATAAATCAAAATTAGAACCTTTAGTAAAAGCTATGGAGATGTCAAACTATATCCCAATTGCCATCTACTGGACTATCAGAAGTGTCTTGGTTGCTGCATCAAAGATTACTCGTTTCATCAGCATGGGTCTTAAGTATGTTTTCCAATAGTCGGATGTTTCTCTGATATTACAGCAAGCCGTTCTTTTATATCAAAAGTTCTAAAGATGTTTCTGTATTTGATTCAGCTATGTAATATCAGGCCTAGAGAAGGACGAACTAAGAGGCTTAACGGAGGTACTCACCGAGAAGAGACAATTCCTTCAAAAGTTAAAAGAGTATTTCAACTCCTTCTTAGGTAATTAAGAAATTAAACTGAATTAAAGCTCATTTGTTTGTATTTCTAATATTTGATACTTAATTGTATATATAAATGCAGAGGAAGCGACGATCCATAAACGTCAGGAAATAATCAAAAGCCTAATGGAAGTTCCACAAGTTGATAACATGAATATTCTAAGAGCACTCTTTTATTACAAGGATGATCCACAACAACTAATTCTGCAACAGGAAAAGGTTTCTTCATTAATCCTTTCTTTTCTGGAAATTAATCAAATAATGCGACGGTTTGATTACTAATTGTTTTCTGGGTGACAACCAAATCAAACAGTGTGAGCTGGAAGAGCTAAGGAAAAAACTGGTGTTATTGCTGATATCAGACCTAGACATCTCTGAAGAAGATATTAGAATTGTGGAAGATATACATTCCAAGTCCAGGGCCAAAACAGGACACCGAGAAAATCGACTGGAGATTGTGTGGCTCCCAATCATTGATCAACAGAAGGATTGGGAGAGAGAGGACACTAAAGTCAAGTTTGAGAAGAAGCAATCGGCTATGAAATGGTACACAGTGCTCCAACCTTCATTGATTGCTAAAGAAGTTATCAGGTTAGCAAAAGAAGAGTGGCATTTTGAGAAGCAACCTATCATCGTGGTGATAGATGTACAAGGACAAGTTGCCTGCCCAGATGCATTCCCCATGATATATGTTTGGGGATATGAGGTTAACCCTTTCACCATATCAGCAGCGGAAGCTCTATGGAAAGAAAAATCTTGGAATCTTGAGTTGCTACTGGGTGGCATCGATCAATCAATTCTGGATTTGGTATTAAATTTCACTCTATTCTTTAATTCAATTCAGTTCCTTGTTTTATCATATATATAATCGAATCAATCCAATAAATCACAACTTTAGAACTTGAAAAGAACGATGAATCTGCTCTCTCCAACTCATTTACAATTATGCATACTGTACCCTTAGTTACTAGTTAATTGATTGTGATTGCTTATCAGATTAATAAATCAAAAAATGATTGCATATGCCTTTATGGAGGAGAGGACATGGAGTGGATTAACATGTTCACAACCAGAGCACCTTCAGTTGTAGAAGCAGCAAATGATGTCCTGCATATGGTTTATGTGGGAAAGTGGAAATCAAATGAGCTAATACAGAGATACGATATTGAATCGACCATTCAAAATCTAAAACTTAGTAAAGAAAATCAAAAGAAGTTTTGGAAAAGATTGGTAAACATGGGGCATTCAAGGATGCAGTTAGGGAAAACAATCTACGAGGATCCCATAATGCAAGATATCATTTCATTGCTTAACTTGGGTGCCAGTTCAGGCGGTTGGGCTGTTATCTGTCGTGGATCAGATTTCAGGATCAAGGCAAAAGGGAAGCAAATTTTGCATAGCTTAGTTAATTTTTGTGAGTGGAAAGACAACATAGAACATTCAGATATCATTTCTCCACTTGAATATCATCTCAAAATGAACCCAGGGAAAATTGGTAAGTTACTTTATTGTATTTTAGTTGTAGCATTTAGAATCCACAAGGCGTGTTGAAAATTGAAAATGCTGTACAATGCAGATGTCTATAAGCATATCAAATCTTACGAGGAAATTATAGATATCTTTGAGAGGACCCCTAAGGTTGGCTGCATGGAGATTCTCAAGGCTTTGGTTTCAGCTAAAGATGATTGGCAACCGCTTGTTTATGGAACAACGAAGCAGAGGGTTTGATCTACTTTGCCTTTACTGTTATTATAATTATTATTATAGCTATTATTATTCTAAATTATTTCATGTTCTGTGCAATTCCCAACAACAGGTTAGTGTGGACCTTCTGAAAAGAAAAAAGTCCCTATTATTGCTGATATCAGACTGCAACATCTCAGAAGAAGAGCTAGCCGTGCTTGTGCAGATTTACCAAGAAAGTCACAGTACTTCAACCAGGGATGAAGAAAGTGATTATGAAATCGTATGGCTCCCAATTGTGGATGCATCGAAAATGACAATAGAGATTGCACAAGAATTTATGAATAAACAGGAGCAAATTCCTTGGTACACTGTGTACAACCTATCAATGATTAGTGAAGCAGCAATTAAATTCATCAAACAAGTTTGGCATTACGAGGGAAAGACTATTCTTGTAGTTCTTAATCAGCAAGGAAGGGTTGTATGTCCTAATGCATTGAATATGATATCGATATGGCGAAAAGATGCATTCCCTTGTACCATTTCAAGAGAAGAGGCAAAGTGGAAGGATAAGGATATGGTCTGGAGTCTTGATTTGGTTGTAGATGAACTTTATCCAAGAATTCGAGAATGGGTAGAAAACGACTTTATAGTATGCCTCTATGGAGGAGGGGACATAAATTGGATTCGCAACTTTACTCGCACTGCAAGGGAAGTTTCAAAATCTGCAGCTATCCCCCTGGAGATGTTGTATGTGGGAAAGAGCAATCTAAACAATCGTGGCAGGAGAATCATCGAAAGCATTGAAGAAGAAGAACTTAGTCATGGCTGGAGAAGCAGATTGGTTTTAATTTGGTTCTTCTGGTATAGAATAAAAAGTATGTGGCTCTCCAGATATCAAATAGTGAAATCCATCAAGGGTGATCAGATAATGGAGGAGCTCACTACACTACTTAGCTTTGATAGCAGTGAATGTGGATGGGCTATGATGAATAAAGGATCAAAACCAGGTGTTATTGCCAAAGCCAATGGAAGTGAATTTTTGGATTGCTTGTCAAAATTTGAAAATTGGAAAAAGGAAGCATCGGAGAAGGGCTTTGTGCAAACACTTCAAGAAAAGCTTACTCATCTTCATAAACCAGAGGACTGCTTCCAACTCGTGCTTCCTGAATTGGCTGAAACCAAACTAGAAACTGCAGAACGCTGCTATTGTGACGGAAGCATGCAGAGGTTCATCACTTTTAAATGTTGTGGTAAATAAATTAAAACTGGTAGAGTGGGAGAGTGCTTTACTCCTTCGTGAGCCTACCTGATGCGAATCCAGTTTAGTCGGCCAGTGAGCTTCTAATACATACCAAAAAAAAAAAAAAAAAAAAAAAAAAAAAATAAAAAAAAAATATGAAGAAAAAATAAAAAATTTGTTTGTTGTGGGTTTTTTCTTTACTCCTTGGTGTGCCTACCTTTTGCTAATCAATTTTATTCGGCCTGTTTGCTTCTAATAAATACAAAAAAAAAAAAAAAAAAAAAAAAAAAAAAATTGCAACCATTTATCAGGATAAATTATAAATGTATTTGGTGTTGTGCTTTAGGAGTTAATTTGCTTACTTTGTACTAAATATTCATAATTATAAGTTAATGATTAGAATATAACTATAATTTAATGAAATGAACTTAATTTGTAATAAGGCTAAAACTAAAGATTGAGATCATGATTATGGTTCTAGCTAAGATAATTACTTGTTGCATCTCTAACTTCAATTGGGTAATTAGTTAATGAATTAATCTGTCTTTGAGCTTTCATGCATGAATATTTTTGAATAATGGGACTTCAACTAATTGAGTTTGTCAATTGGACGTAGAAAATGCTAAATATGAATTGTAACAATGAAAGAAAAGTAGCAATAAGTTAAATGTAAGTATTCCAATATATATATATATATATAAACAGAGCAATTTTCGTTATAGAGATGCCAAGTGTAAGCGAACGAAGAAGCCAAGTGTGGATAAGACAATAATTATTTAGAGTTTTAAAAAAATAAAATGTTTTGTATTTTCTAAAAGATTTTATAAATTATTAAATATTCAAAATTAAAAAATCAAGATAGAAACATTTCTCATCTCAATTACATCTCTCTCTCATATACGATCAAATGCCAATGATTCTTGCAAAACTAAATCAATTCTTGAAATGAAAGCAAAAGTGGCGTGTTATAGAAGCTGATTCCATAATAATTGTAAGGAAAATTCTTTACCCTTTGTCCCCTCCTGCCTCTAAATTCTTTGATTGAAAAGCCTAGATTGAAATGGAGAGATCGAAGTATGATTTTTTTCAATTACAGAACAAGAAGCACAATCTCCACCATATAAACGCTAATACAAATAACAAGCAGCATAGTACCGTCGAAGAAGAAACAGAGAGAGAGAGGAGGTAAGCATCATGAATCCCTTAAAAATTTTAAGGAGACGCATCATAATTGAGCTTAGGGTTTCGAAACACAGATTGTGGGAGATCAAGATGAACACCATTAGGTGGCTTCTCGAACACGCGGAACAAACCATTATTGAAGCCACCGGTACTGGAATTGTCCCCGCCTTCTTCGTTTTCGTCGGTGGGACCCTTAAATTCCCTACAAGCACTAACGATAGTAACAATTCATTAATAGAAACAACAAAGAAACAAAAACCCCCTTCAAACTCAGAGTTTTGCGATATAAGCGAAGCGATAGTCTCTGTTACACAAAGCTCCAATCTTGTGCCAGTAACGCCGGCAACTCAAATCACCGCAACTGCAACCCATCAAATATTAGTACCTGCATGGGCCATTAGCAGCGAAGGTATGATGGTACCCGCACACACTTTTTAGATGATTCCCTAATTAGCTACACCAGCCGAAACTCTCGCATTTGCGGCAGCAACGGCTGATGTTTTTGAGCCGTCGACTCATCAGCAACAACCTCAAATATGGGCATTATCGCCGTCAATAGCGCCAGTTTTCAATGTAGCAGCACCAAGATCGATTCTGAATATGAGAGATGGAAATGGGAAGCCAAGGGGTGTGAAATTGCAAGGTAATTGAACTATTTTTAAGTTTATGAAAGCTACTTCAATTATACTAGAATCATTATTTACAACTGTAAATTATGTTTATTTATTTTGTAGGTGGGATTTGTTTCAATATGATGAAGATTGGTGGAGCAAATGGAAATTGAATCTGCATTCAAAATTGCAATGGGGAGATAGGCAAATTGGATTGACCAATTGGAAGAGTGTGATAATAGTTGGAGAATCTCTTAATAGAAACCAATGGGAATCACTTGCTTGTCCTCTTTAT